>JANHGN010004617.1:27575-63772 GCA_024605025.1 Megaceryle maxima
ACGCGCACAAAGAATAGCTTTGTGTATTGGAGAAAAACCTCGCCCTCCCCCCCCCCCCCCCCCCCATTTTTATTGTTGAGCTGATGTCATTGGCATGGTCAGTTTGGGTCAGCTGTCCCAGTTGTGTCGCCTCCCGAGATCTTGTCCACCCCATACCACTGTGAGAGGAATGTTGGAAAGAAAATAGCCTTGGTGCTGTGTGAGCCCTGCTCAGCAGTAGCCACAGTACTGGTGTGGTATCAGCACCTTTCTAGCCCTTAATACAAAGCACAGCACTGTGAGGGCTGCTATGGGGAAAATTAATTCCAACTCAGTCAGACCCAATACAGCAACTTGTGATGGCAGTTTCTGTGATAAGTTGTACTAGATCTGAGATTACTTTTACCAGTGTACTATTGCTTAAAGTTGCCTTATTTTAGCTGTTATGAAGGAAGTAACTTCTTACTTGTCAGTTTAGCAGCACAGAATATTACAGAGACTGAAGGATGTTTGGATATCCAGTTTATATTTTAATTTGTAGAAAAGTAGCAAATTGGAGGAAAGCATAAAGCAAATGAACTAAACCAGGCCAGCAAGACTGATTTCATTATTATATTATAACACATTATGATCATTATATTTCCACCAAGAATGAATCTTGCTTACTTCTTGACTAATAGAGCTAACAAAGAAAAAAAGGAGAACGGAAAAGAATGAACATTTGCATTTTCTTGTCTGACTCACACAGAAACCGTTAAAGAGTGAGACTGCTTAGTGAGCCTGTAGGAAATTGTTATGATTGCCACCTAGATCAGCTGTGCTGGCTGACTTTAGGACTCTGGAGCTCACCTGAACAACAGGCCGGGGAAGACTCAAACAACCTGTATTAAAGGAATAAATCTGCACAGGGGATGCAGGTGATGCAGATGTCTTCATGATGTAGTTTAGTGAAGTTCGCTATTTTCATGAAATGTTAAGAGTTTCAAAGAAAGAAAAAAGTTTGATCAGAAATTTTTAGTGAGCTGAACCTTTCGCCCTTCCCTGAGTGCAAGTTACCTTTTGGCTAACTGGGAATTTACTGCCTTAAGGAGAGTACATTCTATGTATCCTCTGAATACTACAACTGTCTGTTACATTGCAATACTGTGTACCCACCACGGTATCAGGATGACCATCTGCATATATGATTGCTGGGATATCCTCTTGCACCCAAACAAAAAAATCCATTACAGAACAGAGAATGATAAACTTTCCAGTGTAAAAGCGAGCTCCTGAAGTACATTCCATAGGAGATCTGCATGGCAAAACCTTTGAGGAAAGGGCAGAAAAAGAATAATGCCAGCAGCTAGCAACAGAAAGGCTTTTTTTTTTTGTTTCAGATCCCTATGTCTTTGTAGTTAATAACTGCCACCTACAAAGTGGCATTATCTCTGGCAGAGAAACATTAAACAGAGCTAAACAAAAGGAAGAATTAGGTTCATTAACTTAAATTGGTTTATCTTAGAACTATCTTGGAACATAATATAATTTTTAAATAGTACATTAAGGAAAAAAAATAGAAATTAATAATTCTTTTAATATGATTGACCAAGAAACAAATAGATTAAAATGAGAAGTGTTCACCCATTTAAAAAGAAAGACTGATCTCATGAGCCTTTGTTACTGAATGTAATGCTAACATACATGTAGTGCCATATGTTAAAATCAATGACATTGCATCCAATGACAAGCGCACTGTTCTGCTTTATAAGAGTCAGGAGAAAACCAGACCCCTGGGAAGTTACCACTGAGAACGTTGAAGTCTTAACTTCTGTTTCTTTGTTAAAACAAGACAGTTTTATCTAATAAAATGGTAGTTGTTTTTGCTGGTTGTAGCTTTTAGACCTTGAAAGAGTTCAAATATTGAAATATGCATCCTCCCTGTGAAATCACTTACTGTACAAATACAGACTGCCACCCCAAAAACAGAAGGAGGAAAATTACCAAATTGGAAAAAGAGCATCAGTGTTTCAAAACATATGCTATGGAAGACTCTTTTTCAACATCAATGCTCATTTCTTTTCCTCCACATCTAAACCTCTTGTATTCTCCAGGCTCAAATTTAGGAGCTAGCAGAGGTTTGGGTGGAGCATGAGAAAATAGTTTCTTTTATGACATGAGATTCTGCTGGTAATTCATAATGAAGGTTCAATCAGTGAGCCGGATTTGACTTATTCTTTAAAAAGAAAAAAAAAAATCCCGAACCCTTCACTTTATTAATCAGAGTTTCATTTTTCTAAAATCATGGTTAATAAATTCCCCAGCTGCCTTCCTGTGCTATAGTGCATTCAAACAGACTTTTCAAAGACCCAAGGTGTTAGGAGGCATTGTGTTTTCCTCTACCTCAAAAGTGCTGCCAGTGACAATGAGACCTCTGTATCCCAGAAAGTCAGCCAGCATGAATCTCATCTTGCACCTCTTGCCCCAGTGAGCCTGTCACCCGTGAGAAGACAACTCACAGCAAACCCAGTGATAGCTGAAGCAGTGAGACTGAGGGCAGAAAGGTGGCTGGTAGGATGAGGAAACAGCAAATCTTTTCCCAGTAACTGAGCTGAAACAGCATGCTAGTCCCATTGCTTTTATGTACATATTTTTGGCAGCAAGTGAAATGGAATATGTTGTTTTCTGCTACCACAGAGAGCCATCCAGCACTTCAGTTAGTGAACACGTTATTTCATTCTGAGGTTTTACTATTGCCACTCCAGATTCTGGTCTGCTTGTACTGTCTATAAGGAGGCACAGTAAACATGACTGATTTAATCAGACTCTATGAGAAGGAAAATAAATATTTTTTTATCACACAGAGAAGACAAGATTTTAATTGTGAATTCTTAGGAAAACTAACTTTGGCTTAGAGGCTTCCAATGTTCTTTATCAGAAGGTAAGAGCAGGAAAATCCATTTTTCCCTCATTATGCTGCTATATTTTCCTGCATTTAGATTGTCTCTGAAGCAATTTACATTTAAGGCATGCATGTAGCAGTGTGATTAGGCAGCAGGCACAACAAGCAGTGCCATTTGGATGGTTAATATTTGCACCAGTTGTGGAGCTCTGAGGCATGAAGCCAGAGGCCAAGTGACATTAGCTTCTCAAGAAATGTACTAATCGCCTTAGAAATGCTTTGCCTGGAATGTCTCTTAGGTATTATGTAATGGAAATTGTAAGGGAAAGGATAAAAGTCAGACTTTGTGTACTTACTGAAGGTTATTGACGTAGCTGTGACATCACTGACGGGCAGTCACAAGACACGTTTTGTGTACATAGTCCAAATGCCAGTTGGCAATTAGCACAATGCCACCCAGGCAGCTGGAAATTTGGTACTGTACCTAAAAACCCGCTCCAGAGGGCATTTCACTAATAGCCAGGTGCCTTTGGAACTCCGTATTCAAAAACTGTTAGAGGAATGACCAATGGTCTTGTAACTGTGTCATTGTACTCTGAAGGGTTATCTTTTTGCCTCATCCTCTTTAGGATTGCTCAGCTTGAGCCACAAATGAACACTTAGGCCCACAGATTGCTTCTCTAAAGATACATGAAGTGTGAAGTACTCTGTAAAATGCCAGTGAGCTTTTGACTTATTAGGGGAATTCAGCTGTCTCTTTAGCAGGTAAAGACTAGGCAAGCAAAGGAGAAACAAGTGTGTCAACAAGGTGATTAAGGTTGTGGTGGATCATGACTCCTCCCCAGCAGCAGAAATCCCAAAGCACCCCTGAGCTATATGAAGATACTTGATGTACAAAGAAGGTCCCTGGGTGAACCACCTGCGAGCATGACATCCTCACAGATTCACAACTCAAGAGGCCAGAAAAAGGCTGTCAGAAGGCCAAAGTTGTGAACAAAGGAGTTTGTATCTCTAAACATGTGATATCTAATTCCCTGGTATTTGAGATGTTCACTACAGATCAGTTGGATTTTCTAGATGGCCCCTCTATAGTCAAGCAAACTGCTCTGTAGAAGGACTTTGAACTGCCCCATGAAAACTTTTTTCCAGGAGTATAAGGATTCATGGGTTTGAAAGCAATTGTTCTCACCTGCTTATATTAAGAGCTGAGAAAGGTAAGAAATTAAAAGAGAAATGCAGTGAACTACTACTGAACATGGTTCAGGTCAGTTATTAGGGCTCTGTACAAACCTGTTAATTTAATTGAAAATCTACAGCTGCCTTTTTTTTCCCAGAATTCACAAGCCTGGTAAACAATCCCACAAAGCTTGTAAGCTTCATCTAGCAAGTTCATCTGATGGTCCCATTCTGATGTAATTGTAAAAGCCATAGAATATAAATAGAAAGCAAGAAAACAGAACTTTTACAAAAATCTTTATACAGGAGTAAAGATTCTGTTGGGGAGTCTTAAATGCTTCTACTATGTTTTGTATTGTTATCACAGAAGAGAATAATAATGTGATGGTAAAAGATAATGACATTTAAATAACAAGATAGAATAAATATTTAGGAGCTGCCGAAGGGGATCAGACTAGTGACTCTGCTATGTCATCTGCTCTTTGATTGTGGTGAGCACTATAGAAGTGAGGAATGGGGTGGTGAACAGCACTGGAACAGTCTGGCCTAGAAGACACCACTAGAGTGGGACTACAACCTTCTCTTCATAACTCCACACAGGTCTTCCTGGGGGACCCAGAGTAATAAACAAACTGACCTTAGAAGATGCCCCTTTTCTTTATTTATCAACAGCACTCTCTTCCCCATGCTGCTGCCGTGCAGACTGAGAATTAATTCAGGAATCATTTTGTATAGCAAGATGGAGACAGATTAATCCAAAAGTTTATTCTTTTCTACATGTCATTTTTTTTCCCTTCCCCTGCTTTGTTCATCAGTTTTACTTTCTGAAGCTAGGGCTGACATTACCTTGAAACATCACGTTGTGAACAAAGGACAGTATTCATTTCTTGTCCCATCAATGACTATTGCATCTGGCTGGCAGAGGGAGGGAAGGAGGAGCTCAGAAACAGATATTCACATGTCTTTTCCACTGCAAAGAAAGGAAAGATTTTGATTTTGTTTTGTTTTTTTTTGTACCAAAAAAAATCACCTGAGATTTCATGTTCTTGAACAGGGACTGTGCCCTTTCTCAGAATCTAGAGACAGCTTGGCTTCATCCATGGAGAAAATGAATGATGAGCTCCATGTCTACCTCCACTGCCAGCTAACTTCATACTTCCAGTTACCTCCATCAAGACACAAAACACTATCCAATTATAAAACAATGTGATTTTATGGGCATTATCTTATATCTTGAAAGAAACCATTCAGGTGAAATTGTGAACATTATTTTCTCAAAGTAGGAAACTCTTAACAGCAAAGGAAATAACACACTAGTTTAAATCAAGTAACTTGATGTTTGTAGGGGCAATATTAAATTCTAGTTCAGAAAAGTTTTAGACGGTAGTGATTCAGATTGCTTCTCTACTTCAAACTCATAAAGAGCTCAGGGAGAGTTTGCCTCATAACTGTGAGCCATGGTGTGCAACCACAGCGATGCAATTTGCCATGCAGAAGTGATTAAAATCAGTATATCTACTCACAAGGTAATCTGCAAAGATTCTGCAGATACATGCTTCCCTTTGGGCTCAGAGCTTATCCATGTTACTTTCTGCTTCTGCATCTGCAATGCCCTTAAAAACACTGTCATAACATCCACCTGTCTCTCTGGTAGGTAAGCACCTGTTGGGTAAGGGTAGACTCCTGCCTCTTCTCCAGTACTTATGCAAATGCCCCTGAACAACAATACAGCTGTGCCTTTTATCAACAGACAGAAGAGCAGGATTATGGTTTGTCCACTAGGAGAGCCAAGAACTCTCTAATTTAAGCATCATGCCTGGATAAAATTGCATCAGTGGTTTTTCATCTTCCAAGTCTGCAACATACCATGATTACCTTAACAGATGCTAATCACTAAGTAGCCTCAGTTAGCACACAATTACTTCTCTGTCTCCAGAATGAAAATGCAAATGGTAAAACACTTTAAAAAGGACTATTATTTATTTTGCCTTACTATTGCAATTTATTAAAGTTACTATTTGCTTTACTAGTGTCCTTACAGATGTCATATTACACACCTTCCCATGTTTCCTATTAATAGGATCCTTCATTGGTGATTAGTATTTGTAAAGCAACTAAAGGGTAGTGGAAAGTTCCTCATCTTTCATCCTTTCATTTGGGAGCCACAATGGCATTTGGAATCCAAAGACTGCAGTGGTTAGCCTTGTCCAGATTGTTCTGAACTGATCTCCTTTTCTTATAGCTTTGTATATCAGGAGTGGAATTTGTTGGCAAGCATACCAGAAATATTGTCATTTCCATGAGTAAAAATCAGCTCTTACTCTTTTTTGACATGTGTCTAAGTGAGGAAGTCTGATCTGTAAAGCAGTTGACATGTAAAGCAGAAAGAATGTTACATCATAAGGTTCCAAGCACAGAATGAAAATGAAAACATAAAATAATGCAAACACAGAAGAAAAATGAGCTCATGTTTCCAGAGTATGAAATCTTTGAGTTTTCTGGGACTTTCCCCAGATTCCTAGAATTCCAAATAGTTTTACAATTCTATGTCAAGACTTGAATTCATGACACTGATTCCAGTGGCTTCAACATTTCATTACAAGCAAGAGACACTTATAAATAGCACCAGTTTTACCACAGAACAGAAGATTGGTCCCCTCATGGAAGGTAGTATTACAGAAAACAAGAGTTAATGTATCATCTATGGGAGATATTCCTTTCAGAATTCTGGAGGGACATTGGCAATAGCAACATGATATGCTATTGGCTTTAGCTCAGCAAATAATTTTGGGTGTGAAACACTGTTTAGAAAAGCTAGAGTCAAAAAATGGAATAAAGGGGGATGGAGTCAGTGTTTGGCAACAAGTTACATGCAGTGGGACGTGACCTGTCACGGTATTGCTTTGTAGCAAGAATGAGAAATAAACAGGATTTTAGAACAAGAGTTGCCATGTGTGACTTTCAGAGTGCAGCACAGGCCTTTTACAGCTCCACTGTTGCCAGGTCTCAGTGTTTAGAGCAAGAGCTTGATGGGAAGAAGAACATGTAGAAGTCATTTGCCATTTGAACTGCCTGGCTTGATAGATTTGGGTGAGACAAACGCAGTATAACATTTGTAGCTGGACATTCCAGTGACAGAAGCAAGAACTTGTGAGGGTGACAGAGCACTGGAACTGGCTTCCCAGAGAGGTTGTGGAGTCTCCTCTAGAAATTTTCTGAACCTTCCTGGATGTGTTCCTGTGCAACCTGTCCTAGGTGAACCTGCTTTGGCACAGGGTTGGATCTCCAAGTGATCTCTAGGTGATCTCCAGAGGTCCCTTTCAACCCCTACCATTCTGTGATTCTGTGATTTTGTGATTCTGTGAACAGGCAATTTTGTCAAATAATTTTCAATTAAAAGAGCATATTTATTTAAAAAACCCCAGAATATTTTAGTTGGGGAATAGAACACTGATCTTGCATGAAAACTTGTATGCCATTTCCCAGAGAGTTCTTTTATAGGGGTTACATTTCTTGGCACATGCTACACACTTGTGTGAAAGTTGGCCCAGGGAGGAGCAGATGTCAGGGCTCTGCCACTTACAACCTCCTAGGGCAGATGAGCACACAGGTGTGTGTGTGGGTGGGGAGATTATAACTAAGGAGGAAGAATAGCGAATGAAGAGATAAACCACACAAAGGGACTGTGTTTGATCTTTATTCCGAAAACTCAAAGACAGCAAGATCTGTAAAAGTTACTGTTCCATGTAGCAAGCAAACTGGTACACCATTCTGCAAAAGCCCAGGACTCCTCCATGTGTCTTAAGGACAAGTGAATGCATTTTGTCTTGCTAAGAGTAACAGTCCTTGTCTGCATAGATATGAGCTAATTTCCTTCCCTGACATTCCTTCTGTGAAATTCTGTACTACGTTAAAATCTTTGATACAACAGGTCATTCTGTATGTAAGTTTATATTCCCTTGGTTATTTAGATCTGTATATTATACATTCTTAAGCCTTTTACAAGCTCATTTGTGTCTCTTATGATTAAAAATTCTGTTTATGTTTTTTCGCTTGTCAAGACATAATCAGCTTTCATGCTGTGTTGATGTGATATCTTCAATAATCAGTCAGTTTTATGGGGAAAGCAGGGGTAGCAATGCCATGCAAAGTACTTCTCAGGGATGAGTATGAAGCTGTGAACTCGGTTTTCATTCTGTTTCACCTAAAATCTTAAAGTTGTGGGCAGCTGTCAATGAAGTTTTTTTAACAACCTCGACTCTGTTAGCTAACTAGCTCCCCCTCTTGAAACTCTAGGAACACTGACAGAAAATTAGGAGGAAAAAAAACAACCAAAGAAACAAACAAAAAAATGAAATAAAATCCAGCGGTATGGTAGTACTTCACTCATTCACTCATTCTTTTAACGGTTGTGGAATATATATATATTTTTCCATATGCAACCTTGATATATGGGGAATATCCTTATCTTGCTGATCCTGCTGATTTCTGACCTGACCTTTTAAGAACGTAGAAGGGGTTTGGGAAACTGTTGCAAAAGGGTTCAGGGCTGCAGAGGTCACCCTAGTGCCAGTGTCCAGTGGAGACAGACACCAGAGCTCCCCAGCAGAAAGACAGCAGAGAGGGATTTTGGAGGGCAAGGACGGCTGGGGGACATCATGGTTCAGCTCCACCCTGCAGCAGCCCCTACTCGGAGACTCTAGCAAACACCAGGGCAGGAAGGGAAGCACCCATCTGTGCAGGAGCACAAACATCATCTGTGCCTCCTGGGGCATTCCTGCCTGACAATAAGCCCAGCTGACAGAGGGAGGTGGCAGCTGTGCCACTACACTGCATTGATTTGCTAGAAATGGGGTTATGAACACAGTAGGTAACTGCAGTCTGGAATTTCTGTTTGTTTGTTTTTCTAGAATGGGTATTAGGTATATAGTGAGATTTTGTTCCTGGGTGTCAAATGGAGAGGTATGTGGGTCTGCAGCTGTCGGTGTACAACAGGTCTCATTACATGGAGTTCTTTCCATATGGGTTTTACAGAGAGCTGTCCTTGCCCTGAGAATGCTAATGTAATGCCAGAATGGATAAAAGGCAGGAGAAAGGAAGTCTTCTTGCTTCCTAGAGAGGGGTAACTGAGATATGGAGCCTACATACTACATTGTTCAAGCATCCAAAGACACCTTAGTTGAAAAAAAATATTTTTCACCCCTGAAACAAGGAAGAGAATTTAGGATTACTCATTTCCAGGTTTTTCCTGTCAGTGGGCTAATAAATCCAGACTCTTTTCATTTCACTCTCTCCAGTGCCATGAGTCTTTCATGTTTTTGGATACAGTGGGAAGGACAGAAAGTAAGACCAGGGTCTAATCAGGTGAGATTTCTTATAGGTAGGAATAGAAGTTGTTTGGAAACTCTTTTGGTGGAAGAGAGTGCAACCCATTTTCTGGATAGAAGTCAATTGATTTAAATGGAGAAGACTACCACTTTCTTGATTTTATGCTGAATTTGATGCTTTGTGTCATTTTCAAGGGTGTGTTAAGTTTCAGCTAAAAAGCTCCTTTGGGTACTCCAGCAGACTGTATGTAGGTTTTGCCTTTCACTGAACCACAACAGAGCAGTCATCACAACTAGTGATGTGACTGAGAGTTTATGCCCTTCTCATGCAAATGATGTGGTATTTTACTCACTTCTCATATAATCCAAATGGTTGAGGTTTTACAGTTCTTACAGTCATGCTTAAATCTTTCTGATCAGCCTAAATACATCCTTGGAGATATGGCTTAGTTATTTAGGTCTCTTGAATCCTATGTAAATCTATGATAAATCTCTGGCATGAAAATATTTTTCAGTATCTTATGTCACCTGTCCCAGTTCATCCTGGAAATCTGTAAGAACTGAAAGCAAATTACCCATATTCTTCCCAAAAGACTTAACCACAAAATGATGTTTCACTTAAATTCAGTAAGCAGCGCCTTTTAAATAAAAGGTAAACACAAGGATCTCAATTTTTGGGTAGTCATTCTAGGACATTTCATGTGTCACCTAATTGTGCAGGTGGATAAATACGACCTTCTGAAAAGGAAATCTGCAACAACTCTCTGACATTTTTACATGGTAAAGTGTAAACACTGACCCAGTTAAATTTTCTCTTCTTTTAAAAAAAAATCTTAGCTCCCATATCAAAGATGAAGTAAAACATACACAAATGATTACAGGAATAAAGAAATTTGATGGTACCCTCTCAAATCTGCTTGAAATTCTTGAACTGTTCAGATGAACCATAAAATCAGTAAAGAACAAAGAGAAAAGATTTCAGAGTTTTAGTCTCCAAATTGTGTTTCTACTTTACCTGCAAACAAAGAAAACTGTTAGGGGTATAGGTTGAGTTTTAATCCCTTCGCAAATATTTTAACAATGTATTATTTTCCCAATTTTAATGTCAAGCAGTAATTATCTGAATTCAAGGAAAGACTGGCATCAATTTTGCATCCAGTTTTCTCATATTTGTTCTTTCAGCCCTCTGAAAGCTTGTTCCCTGTGTGGTTTTTAAAACAGAGCTTTAAGATTCAGCTATTCAGCTGACAATCTTTGACAGACTCTGCCCACTTTTGTCACTTGAAAATCTGAACTTCAAATGGTTTCACAAAAAAACCCCAACAAACAAAAACCACACAAACCCCCCCTTGCTGTACCCAAATTATTCACACTGGAAACACGTCATGGGATGTGGTGGTATGTATCTAAACACAGTATATTATTCCTGGTGCACTTTACTGCACGAATACCAGTGCAAAGTAAATGTCTAGATCTGCATGCAGTAGTGTTCTTTAATGCTCATATTTAAAGCTGTGGGTCCTCTAGGCAAAAAGTGACTGTCTGGTTTGGAGGTGATGCAAAGAAGGTCATCTACATTAAATGAACTAAACTGGGCTCAGTAATAGTGAGCCATTCTCAAATACTAATGACCATCTGGATTACAGATGCAGTAGCCAGATTGTCTGTTGTGTCCACCAAGTGAGTTGTCTTACCCTGGGAAAAAACTGTCATCTGTCTGTCTTGCCCTGTAGACATGAGCTTTCTTCCAACCTGTCCACATGGATTTACTGGTGGCAAGGTCATCCCGTTCTCTGGAACGTCACTCACTTGCATTCACTGGCAGCTTAGCAGCTGCCAAAATTTTTGGAACAGAATGGTAAAGGACTGGGAATAAGGCAGTAAAAATGAAATATTCTATTTCTTTTTTGAGCACATTTACCAGTAGTTAAAGAAAACAATACTTACTTATTAGCTGAATAAAAATTCTTTTTCAAGCGCTGTTTGTTAAATAGATGATGTTGATTCTAGGGTGATTCTCTTCTCAGACCCCATGCTGTGAAACTCCGTTCCTTTTGTTTAGCAGAGTAAGTGAATCATTGCAAGACCTAAAATCTTGTGAAAAAATGCACCAGTTTGATTTGTCATTTAATTAACACATTTTTGTTTGGTTTTATTGTGAGTCGGGACTTTACTTTCAGGTTCCCTTTTTATTAATGCAGTTATGCTTTGCTTTTAAGGGTGGACAGAGAATCCATAATCTATCTATTTCTGCTCTGGATTTGTGTTTTCAGCACTATGCTGTCATTTATTTGGTAGAGGATGATAAATATTTTTCTGAGTTCAAAATTTAGAAGTTAATAATTCCTCAATATTTTATACTGCAGAATGTTATACTTGTGTTTGAAATGCACAATTCTGAAGAAGCTTTGCAAAGTATTGCAGACAGTGAATATATCAAGCACTTTCAATTATTTTCAGAGCTTCCTTATATCCTTGCAAGCACATAGGCAATGAAAACCTGAAAGGGGCTAGTGCTTGAGTTAGCTTTATATTCTGGAGAAAATAGTCCTTCTGGAAAAGGTTCCATCCCAAAATCTACAGGTAGATATCCTGGGGATTAATTTGTGATTGTCATGGTGAAGTGTTTTTGCTAATTAATTTTGCTAATGAGGTGATAAACAAACTAAGGGAGTCCTCTCCTTTTTGACACTAGCTCAGATTTCATTAGTAGGAGCTTGTCCATGACAGTTGCAGGTAAATCCCAGACACTGTTCATTACAAACAGAAAATGTAAGGCACTGTGATGCTCTGACACCATTTTCAGCCCAGAGCATAGGATGATTCTTATAACTGCCAAGCTGACAGTTTAGTAAGCTACAGTGTGAGCAGGGAAGGGCATATTTCCATGTTAGTGCAACCACATCACATGGCTTTGATGGGAACTTGTTGTGAAGGACAGTGTAGATGATGGTAGGAGAGGAAGGAAGGAGGGCAACTGTTTTTTAGCCTGCCCTGGAAGATGTGCACTGCTGTGTGTGTTTAGGTACCTGCATTTGTGCATAAGTGTATGCTCTATATATATATGCTAAATAGGTATATAGTGTTAAGTGTGTGCTTAAGTACCTGGTTACATTATTGTTGTAAGAAACATGGATAAGAAAACAGAGAAGACTGGAATGGTGAAAAGGAAATTAAAAAGGAAAGCAAAAGAAAAAAGGAAGAAAGACATGTTACTTTTTGCTCACCTTCTTCATGGACTGCTAATATAGCCTGTATATATGTGTCTCTGTGTATATAGATGTAGACAAGTGCATATGGTTAGTTATGCAGAAAACCTGTGTGCAGATAGATCTTTTATCTTCATTATATGTGAAAGACAACCAAGTATACGTGCTTGAAAATAATCTCTTGCATGGTATTTCATCTGGCATCATCAGAAAAGGTGTTTTCCAGACAGATCAGAAACAGTCTGTAGCTCACTGTAGCAATTCTGTTTGGAGTAAATGAGCTCTTAATTAGGTGAGGGCTGATTTCTTGGCATGTGAGACTCTTTGAACCCCTCAGACTGCTCTTCACATTAAAAAAAAAACAAACCAAACCAAACCAAAAAAACCCCCTGCTCTTTGTAAAACTTCCTAACAAGTGGGAACATAGAATACAGGAAAATAAGACCAAAAGCACATATCATTGCAAAGGTCATGATGCAAAAGTGAACCAGACTCCATTTTGCACATGAAGAATTCCACTGAGACACCATTTGGCATATACTAAAGAGTAAGACAAAAGCAGTATCTTCTGGAAATATACATGATTCATGGACAAGGACATGACAGCTCAGACCCAGACTAAAATTCATCCACTGCTGTGGCAAGGTATCACAAATCAGCTTCTTCTTGAAGCTGATTAGTTTCTTGTCCTCACAGCATCAGTGGGAAAGCTGTTCCTTAACTTCATTCCTGTGACAGTTAGAAACTGGTCAGTTTCCATCATGAACCTCTTCATGGCCTTTGTACATCCACCTATTTGCAACATTTGCTACAGCTACACCGCTAAGCAGATACACTCCACAGAGTGATCTCTAGTCCCCTGGCTCAAGTAGTTCAGACTGGCTGATATTCAAAGCTGATCCTCGGTAGAGAAAATGAACAGATGAACTCAATCCACACCATTTTGCCCGTATGGTGCTCACATACATCTAAAACATAATGACTGTTTTTGTCTATGGGGGTGGTTCGGTTCATCGTATTTAAAAATGTGAGGACTGTGTTACAACCCACAGAATGGCATTTCCATGGCATGAAATAGAAAGTAGATGTTGCATGCTCTGGACTGTGGCATATATGTGCTGGGGATGCTTGAGGATTCCTACATTCTGTTTTGGTAGGAACTGACTGATGTCTTCCCCAAAAGATCCTGGACATGAATAAATATTCCACATGGAGAAGATGAGCAGGCAGTGAGCATAAAGGAGTGAAGGTAGAAACTGAGATATCCGACTGTATTTGCACCCATAGCCTTTAGTTTTGGCAGGATTCTTTCCCCTGATGGTTTTCATGATCACCATATTTTATAGAGAGAATTCGTATTTCTTCTTAGGCTGTATTTTGCTAACCAAACAATACAAGTTCCTTTAGTCTTCTCTCATATAGTAATCTTTCCTTTCCTCAGATCACTCCATTATCACTTCTTTATGAACAGCTTTAATATATAGCATCCGGGAATGTGAATTACTAAGGTTTTACACAGTATTCCAGATAAAGTTTTTCACAGTGCTTAGCAAAAAATAAATAAATAAAATTTCTTTGCCTTAGAGAAAGATCTTGAGTAACATCAGAATATTACATTTGTCTTTTTCATTTTGGCTTCACGTACCTAGTTCATTGCAAGTACATTTGCAGTGTAGACACCCCAAACTCATGCACTTACCTACCCTTCTTTCATAATCAATAGAAATAAGTGATTCATCTCATTCTGAAGCAAAGGTCTGAAAAAGGTCAAATCAATAATGTCTGGAAGTGCCTGTTTGACTGCAAAAGCAGGCTGGGTTAAGTCTGCTCTGTAGGCATCTGAAGTTAGGTCAGATGAATCCCAAATTGATCAATACTGAAATGATCATGCTGTCCTTCCTCTTTGTTGTCACTCACACCAAAGAGCTCCTAAATTACAGGAATTATTCTTTTTATGAACCTGTAATTGCAGGAGCTTCTATATGTTGTATTAATTAAATAATTAATGAATTTCTGTTAGCTCAGTCCTCAGGGTCAATGTAACAGTCCTACTGTGCAATATTGCAGTTGTTCTTCATACAGATGGTGTCTCTTAACTTTATGTCAGCACCCAAATTGAACTTGTAGCTTTCTACATTTTGTGCTGTTATTCGTTAAAACTTTCAATCATTTGGTTTGTCATAGGTTTTTAAGAATCTAAGAATATTGTCCCTCAAACACAAGTATCAGCCTCAGTACAAACTGCTGCCATCACCCAGTTGGCTCCATTTTGTATTTATAGTACAGCTCTTAGCTAAACCTCACTAACTCATCACTAACTGCCAGTGTAAAAGAAGCTTAATTGACTTAGAGAAGTCTGGATAGATGAGCTATATTTCAGATTAAATCTCATTTTTCTTTTAATTAAAAAAATCAAGAAAGAAATATACTGTTTATGTAAAAAATATTTATTGGTAATCTGTTACTGCTTTTACACAATTTTCAATATATGTCCACAGAAAATTATTATTTCCTTCTAATTACACTCTAAACAATGCAGATATAAGGCTTGCAATTTCTTCTATCTGTTCTTTCAATATTCTAGATTGTTTCCCCTCCATCCTGTACCTTCTTCAGACTGAACTCTGAGTTCTGTTTCTATCTTGGATATAATTTTCATTTTCATGCGTTCAATTGTCTTTGTCTTCTTTTCTTCACCTTTTCCCATTCAGCATTAATCTCATTTAAAATGAGAGCAAAATGTTCCTTCTGTCATCTGGACTTTATCTATAC
This sequence comes from Megaceryle maxima, assembly GCA_024605025.1. NCBI lineage: Eukaryota > Metazoa > Chordata > Aves > Coraciiformes > Cerylidae > Megaceryle > Megaceryle maxima. The sequence continues at coordinate 42,920 of JANHGN010004617.1, forward strand.
TGTTTAATTACTCTCTGCTCTCTCACCCTCAGTGATGGGGAACTTTATTTCTTTTTTTCTCCATCTCTTCCTGATTACATGGTTGGGGTTAGTTGTCTTAATTTTTGCTGTGATATGTAACTCATCTATACTATGGCAGTTTTCACTTTGTTCCTTCACTTTCTCACCTTTGAGATACATATATATCAAGATAGTTATTTTCAGTCCGTTTTTCTTCTTACATCTAATATGCATTCTCAGGTAATTATATATCAATTTAACATGTTTTCTCCTTGCTCGGATAATGAATGACGAGCAATTTCATAAATTTGACAAAGAAATTCCATTCATTCTCATGTATGAGTCTTTGAGCTCTTCACTCAGCTGACATCACTCACTAATTACCTTAATTTCTCACAGTCTGTTTCTTGAATTAAAATCTGAATCTGTAGATTTGTTTCATTTAAACTGAAACACCTTATCATTACACCGTGCAAAGTTTCTTCTGTAATGAGGCCTTCTATAAAGCCTTTGCTGCTTACCAAATATAAACCAAAAATAACGTGTGAGGTGATAGGCCTCCTCTACAGTAAGTGAGGAGAGACAGATAACTTCACAAGACGAGTCAGTCCATGGAAAGTTTGACTCTCCCTGTAGAAAGGCTGGTCTCAGCTGTTTGACTTAGAGACACCTTAGCTCATACAGCTAAGTAAACAGTGGCATTTATTGCTCATTCTGCATGCAGGCAGTTGCTCGTGTATTTCTCAGCAGTGTGTCATGTGTGTTTAAAGTGTTCTACAAAACTTGAGCCATATTTAGATTAAGCCAATGGTCTGCAGGCCTCTAACTTTGTTTTGGGATGAACTCCTTTACAAAGCTTCCCTAATGTATTCGTGACCTGAGGTAATCCCACTCCACTTGTCCTATCGCTTCCTATTTTTTTTGTACTGTCTTGCAGAACTGATGTATTCATACAATGATATTATTATGATATGATTCTAATGACTATACAACAAAGCTTACTGCTTTTACCTTATTTCTGCAAGGTTTGGATTTAGCAGGGAATCAAAGGAGACTGGAGCTTTCTCATTAGCAGCACTTGGTCAAGTGCATAATCCCTTACAGATGCTACTGCAGAGTGTCCTCTTATCCTTTCCCACCTCTACATATACTGTGGTATACTGAATTCTTATTATTCCCAAGCAACTCATATCCTGCATTCATTTCAGCCCCTAGAGCAATTAATCAAGTTAAACCCCATTTTTTTTTAAAGCTAAGTCAGAAGCTGCAGGAATAGATGTGACTATCCTGTCAATTAGGGGCTCACAGGTAGCTGATTTTATTGTTTCACTGGGATCTGTTGTGTCTCTTCCCACATTTTCCCTCACTTCTTCAGTTGCTTCATGGCTTCACCTTTTCCATCATGTTTCCTTCCTTTAAATTTCACTTAACCCCAGACCTTATATTTTCTAATATCTTTCTAAGAAAAATCACAAACGGTATCAGTGGTCAAATGAAATCTCACGAGGTTTGAGCAAATGTTAACTGAAGATTATTACTTCTGTTGTGAACCCTACCACCTGCTGTGGTAGCTGTAAGAGGTATGTCATGTCCAGGCTGATGGCTTAGGAGACCTTCAAGCCTGTCACTATATACATATCTTTAGCAGTCCTCCAGAAGAAAGCAAACGTATAAAAGTAACCCCAGCCACTACTGGTCTCAGTGCTGAAAGCTATGTCACTGCCATAAAAGTGGTAAATCCCAGGAATTTGCAGATTCCGTTTGTTCTGCTTTATGAAAAAATAAAAACACTGCTTTGCTACAAGTGCCTTGATGTTATAGTTTAGCTTATAATACTGCTTTACTGTAGTGAACAATGTAATCTAGCAAACTTTGTAGGTCCCAGGGAACAGCTGCTGAGGGATTTCAGCAACAATTTTGGTTTCAGTTTAAGCCCTACCAGTCAGAAAATGTATCTTTTCCCAGTCTAGAACCATAGGTCATGCAAACAAAGAATTTTCTTTCCTGAAGCTGAAGGTGAGAATGCATTCCAATGCTTGCATTCCAAGCCAAATTCACTTCACTCTTTTTTTTTTTTTTTTGGGGGGGGGGAAACAAAAACAAAACCAAAAACAAACCAAAAACCCCAGAAAATTGTTTTCAAAATTTAGCATGAGCTTTTGGGCCCTATGTTCTGACATGCTCTTTAGGTAAAAAAGAGAGAGATGGGGCTTCTAGGATTCAGATTCTTAATTCTATGTGAAAGTTTCCTGGAAGCCTCGACATGCACATGATGGAACTGCCTTGAAACTGCAGTCTCTGAAATTCTAGGCCAAATACCCTTGTGTTTCAGTGGAACCTCACTGGAAATAATATATATCTGTGATCCAATGCCTTTTCAAGGAATAAATGTCCTTTCTGATGAAAACCTATTTTAGTGGGAAATTCTGTACTGGTGCTAAGTAAAATACTAGAAATAACATATATCCCCCAACGGGAATATTTGGTAAGTATGCAAATCTGAAAGTGAACTGAATAATAGGGTGCATCTGGTTCTTAGTCTTATATTTGACTGTTGCTGTTCACATACAGTATAACAGCCGTGCATGGGGGAGGAGTGTTAACATGATATTCAGTGAAGGCTGCATGGCGTGGGTGTATCACAGTTCCAGGAAGAGCCTGAGGTTATGGTTAACAGAGTTCACGCCAACTCTTCATTTTAAAATGTAGTAGCATGCTGTAAGTCTACTGCTGACAGAATGAAGTTTTACTGATGCTTGACATGGTGACTAACTATTAGGCCCATCCAAGCTCAAAATATAAAGCTGTTTTCTGACAGCTTATCAGAAAACAAGACTAACTGCTCTTCAGATGAATATTTGCTAAACCTCTCTCATTCCTCAACCAGTATAAATTCTTGCAAAACACATTTTGAAAATCCACTTATGTATTTAATTTTGTTTGGGAATTTGGACCTGTTCTCCATACAGAGGAAGCCTGAACTGTCTTATTATTTTATGAGACATCTCAAACAATTTGATTTTAGCCTTTTTTTTTCCTAAACCTCTAAGTTCCTCTAGTACCACTGCTTGTAAAATTTCAAACAGACTGACTGATGCATGAAAAATATACGTCTAGGAAAAAACATCCTGCAGTGTCAGGAGACAGTTCTTTGCTCACATCCTGCATTGTTCAGTGCTAGGCTTGATGATTCTTCTTAGTGAAATGCATTTAATTGCTCCTGAAATTCTGCAAAACAATCATGAAACTCTCCATTTTGTGTTTGTGAATACACTAACAGTGTTACATCTAAAACATAGTATCTCTGAAGCTGACTTAGATTGTGTTTCTCATTCACTTTCTTGATAAGTTTGGTGTCTTGCTAAATTGTGGCACCTTCAAAATTGTGGTGCTTCTCATTCTATATCTAGATGGGTCACTATAATAAATGTACAGTAAGACATGAAAAAAAAAAGTCATTGCATGAATGAGACTCCTTATATATCCAGCCAGTGTTCTGTATTACCAGTTTTAAATCTTTCAGTGTTAACACCTATTTTTAGGGGAAATAAAATATTTTAAATGTTTGAGGGGAAGGGATATTGTGATGTCTAAATATTGAAAATTGAATTTTTTATCTTTATGCAATGACCATAAAATATATTTCTCCTTAGATACCTTTTTCAGGAAAATTAATTTCAGTCCTTCACACCAAAATACATTTGAAGAAAAAATAACTTTTAACACATGACATAGAAACTTACACTAAGGAAACTGAAAAATGAAATACCCTACTGTTTGAACAAAACCATAATTGTAGTCTGGAGGAGACGCTATTCTGTTGTCCAGTCATCATATTTCCTTCCACGGCCTCTATTTTAGTTCCCTGCAGTCCAGAGTGCTCATCACTTGATCATAGGTCTTCCAATTTATTTAATTGTAAAGACTTTTGGGCAAGAAGTATATGATATTTTCAAATCTCCAGGAAAAAAAAAACATGTCTGCTTTCCATAATATTGCAGTTTGTTGACTGTCTTTTGTTTAGCAGTATAATTAGAATTGTGTCTGTAGAGCAGCAGTATCTTTACAATAAATGATTTTTGTAATTTTTAAAATATTTAAGCATAGTTTGGCATTTTATTACCTCCCCCTTTCCCCAAAGCCATTTTTGTGAGCTCTACACCTCTGTCAGCAGCCTATTCTTTCATTATCTTACATTTGAGAAAGCTGGTTTATCTTGAAACATACATTTTTAATTAAAAATTTCACTTATGCTCAGAAGGCTTAGGTATGTGTCACCATGTACAAGCCTGTTTTTTTAATCATAAAAGTCATATTGAAAAGCAGGTCTGGTATAGAGGAGAGTGTGGATTTAATCAGTTAATTGTATGGTTACACTGTTCATAATCACTTTATTTGCTTTTAATGGTAATGAGATGGATATTTCCAAAGGAGTCTTATTGTCCTCTGCATAAATAACTAATTGTTTTGTTATTAAATACTTAAGTACTCAACATGCCCTGTAAATGCAATCTGCATGTGAAACCAAACCCCACACTCTGCTCAATTCTTATTTCATAGAGACACATAGTTGCATCCAAATAGTGCCCTGGTTCACCTTTGGGTAAATCTGCAGTAATTTATTTTCCTCCAGAGGTGAATACTTTGATTCTTAGTGATTTATTATTACAGTCTTCATTGATGACTTTAATTGATTTTGTTTGTCTTTCCATTCACATAGTTGGACAGCCATCTCATGTAGGAAGGTGCCAGTACTGAATCTAAGTGGGAAATAAATGCTGCTGCTTGTAGTCTCAGCTGAGACCAGTACAAAGTAAGTGTGAGCTGTTCCTCTTCTGATCTGAATCAGGCAGAAGAGGTTAACACAAATTTCACCTAATATAAACATCACTTGTTAGCTAATCACCCATTCTCCCACTACAGAAAACACATTTAGGTGCTATTTTCTCAGGGTCTAAGCTTCCCCCTTCTCCCTAGAAAAGCATGTACCTGAGGGCCCTTGTTTTATCTAGTTTCTTCCAAATTGCAGGGCTTTTGCTGTCACTCATATTAAAGGAAAAACAAGACAGAGAAGATAGAAGACAGTCTGGTAAACAGTTGATCTTAGATGGTTGCAGTGTGGAGATCTAAATCTGATCTAGTCACACTAGGCTCCCTTTATAGTCAGTAAGGAGAAGTAAGCACGTTAAAGACATGATTCATCTGACCTATATTCAGTGTCTACTGTAGGTTAAGATGACTCATACCCTAAAATGCCTGTTTCTTTCTATTGACTATAAAGAGAGTCTCAACAATGGCTCAGTTGTAGACAGCTACATTCACTTTTGTTGCTAGTCAAAGATGTGCTGGGTAATTGCTAATGGATTGAATTACTAAAATGGAAAGATTCTGGGTGGGAAAAATATAAAAGAGAGCTATTACAGGAAAAGTAACGTCAAGAGAGGTGCACGCTAGTTTGGAGCAATGGAAGAAAAGCAGTAGTGAAATAGTAGAAGGGAGCAGGAAAGTAAGTCTGCATTCAGCTGGCATAAAGGTATGACTATATTAGCAAATAATTTAACTTAATAGAGCATATAGATAAAGCAATCAGTATGAGATCTTTATATTTGTACTGTACACAGTTTGGGGATTTTAATTCAGTCTAGATTTAGTGTGGTGCCCTGCACTGAATATCCCTACAATGTATATGTTTCTGAGCTACCTAAAGGACCAACTGTTGGTTGAGATTCCTATATTCCCCTAAAGGGCTAAAGCACATTTGGTGTGCACCTATAGCACAGCCTCAAGAAGGGATCTGGTTTGTAAACACTAAAACCTATCTGTGAACTCAGCCAATGTGCAATGAGTGGGGATGACTGACAGAGTTATTTCAAGACTGCACAACTGCTCTGAACCAAGATGTTAATGTAAATGCCGCCCAAGACAGGCAGTTCACATATAAAATTTAAAATCATAATGAAATGGTCCTCTTGACATAACTGCCTAAAATCCTGATGGAAATGGTGAAAAGCACGTATGTCTGAGAGCTGCCAGATCATCAATCCACTAGATGAACTAAAGAGGACAAAATTTTCCTCTGGAAGTCTTTGCTGGCACTTCTCACTCTGTGTTGATTATACGGGACACAAGAGGAAAATCTAGCAGCCTGGCACCCACTCTGGCAATACACAGTAGTGTGTGGCAGGTCTGATGAGCAAAAAAGTCAGAGTATGAATTTCTGTTAGGGAAACAGGTACACAGTTTGAACTCAGGTTCTGGTTGGAGACTGAGTAGCACCTGATCATCGAAAGTTAACCAAAATGAAAAGACAAGGAGACAGCTGCAAAGAATGAAGAGATGACATTAATTTAAATTTTAAATACTCTGGAGCTACAGTACAATTTTACATTAGGAAGAGGACTAAACAATACATATGGAGAGTTCTGTTTGCATTTGTACCACATTGTCCAGATCTTCTGTTGCTATGGTTTTGTACCACCTGTCTGCTCTCAAGAATTGTTTACCTCTTTCAGTACCACGCAGGATTATTTAGATAGTTATCTCAGCATGATAGATTGAGTTACCTCTCTGACTTCATATGCTGAGACCCTGAATTCTGTAAAAAGTGCTGTTGAACCATTGTGTTAGTTCCTTATCTCTGATATTTTTTTTTTTTTTTTTTAAGGAACAGTAATTGATTGTTTAATAAGAAGCCAGATGTGTTTTTCAGAAAATTAGAAGAATGGTGAATGTAAGGAAAATCATTAACATGCAAAAAGACCACAACATGAAGATCATGAAGATGAAGCCAGTTTTCCTTTAAACTTCAAGAAATAAATTTTTTCATCAGTTATAAAACAGATGCAATTTTGTTCACATGTGGTTTGGAGTTATTGAAGACTGTGATCCAGCTTTTCAGATAATGTGAAGCAATGCATTTTTTTACTTCAGATCAATTGCTTTCATTTACATCTTCTAAAGGTACCACTTATAAGATGATATATAAATTTCAAATCATTCTCTTAGCTGTGGAAAGACAATATGCTTAAGACGGAAATGGATTCTTGTACAATAGCTCAGCTGAATTGTTTGCTAAGTTCCTTTCAAGTATACCTGCAGAAATCTAAGGAAAGCTGTGGAAAATCTCATTTCTTAATCAGAACCAACTTGATTGTACACAAGGGGCTCACTGGAGCCCTGAAGCCCTCACTAATGTTGATAGGGTACAAATGGCAAAGATCTTCAAAGTTCAGATAGAGTTTGTAGACATAATAGTTTGATGTAATGTTTCTTTACATGTAAGCTAAATGCTTTTAAATAACAATTATTAACTGACAACAAATGAGAAACCGTATTCTGCTTTTATAAAGTTCAAAAAAAAAAAAAAAAAAGGAGCTGTATTTTCATCCATAAACCCTTACTTTCCTGAGACATTACAACCAGATTTCACAAGGGAAGTCAGTGAGAGGAACGGGAAGCTTAGATAGGGCTTAGTCAGAAAGAGAGCTCCTGACTCCGTGAATTCAAAACAAATAATGTGCCATTCACAGCCTCTGTAGAATAGAGTCTGTAAGACATCAAACATGTACTGTTTATCTGATTCTCTATTCCTCTGTGTATGAACAACATTGTTTACACCTCTCCCCTTCAAAAATTCTCTACCTGGCCTTGATGCATATGGATGTACCACAAAGCTGAGCCTCTTCATCCTGCCAAAAGCATATCAGAGCTGCAAATCTTCAATAAGAAGAGAAATATGATGCACAGACATCAAAAGGAAGAGTTATAGATGCAGTCTACATCAGTTATACTCTAGACTACTTGATGTAGAAATTGTGCACAATGGGGATGAATGTAGTCTCCTTTCAATACTTTTGGAAAGAGAGAGAATGCACTGGATAAACGTCTCCTCTTTCACCACACAAATAAGAAAAATCCCTAAACCCTCCCCTTTGCAGGCACCTTTATTATTTCTAAAGAGTATCTGGCCTACAGATTCTCACCATATCTTTTTAGGTGCTTCTGAAGACAATGTAAGGAAGTATTTTGTATGGAAATAGTGTAAAACAGGGCTTTGTAAATGGTTATTTCCTCTCGTCAGAAAGGGGTGGTAAGTCTCATCAGGAGACTTATCATGGTGAGATAAAACAGAGGATGAGCCCTTCCATTGTTGCTGTTCAGGATGGCTGCATAGTTTCAGGGAACAGAGGTAGCAAATGCAACTGACACTGTGAAATTAAAATGGTAATGCTCTGTATAATTAGTGGCCATAACACAGGGTCACAAGACTTGAGAAGGATTTCTTTGTACTACTTTATGGTAAGTAGCAGAAATCTTTATAATTGAGGAGAGGGAACTGTGGAGAGCAAATCCCAAATTTAATATTTGAACCCACATGGAGCTGCTGACTGCCCCATAGTTGTAAGTTAAAAGTAGATAAGCACCACTGAGCTCTTGCTAGCACTGGGTTACATGAAAACCTGTAGTCTCTGTGAACTCTGATAATCAAGCATGAAATGTTCAAATCTGTAAACCTTTTATCTAAACCTTTTTGGTTTTAGACCAATTCCTTAGAAGGCGTAATATCTTTTACAATTTAACAGTTCAGAGTCACTAGGTCCTCAGGGAACTTAATTTCTTATTTCTTTCAGAGAAAAAATGGGATATCATTAGAAAGAATTATTGCCATGAAGAATATTTTTTTAAGATTGAAATACTATTTAGGTCTTTAAATAAAATATGTGCAAAGAGCAGTTCCCTCACAACAGTAATTTTAAATCCTTTGTCCTGCTTTATATAAGCTAAACTGCAGTATGAAACCAGTCTCCTCTGGCCCTATATTTACTGTAACTGTGCCAATTTTATATGCTATTTTCCATTAAATACTCCAGTGTTTACCCTTTGTGCTTTTTATGGTGTTAATATATATGGAATACAAGAATTATCTTAAACTAATCCTTGGAGTTTAATATTTTTTTAATAATTTGCAATCAGTTAATTGTTTCCTTAGGACAGCATCACAGGATTTAATTTCACCAGTTCAGATTAATATTAGTGACTCTTACAAAAGAATTTGAATCCTCCCTTCTTGTATCCAGACAATGAAATTCATTACCTTTATAAAATAATCTGCATCAACTATCTCTGTTCTTTAAAATCTAATTCTAAAATAAAACTTGTCTAAAGGATTTTTATAGCTTTCTTTGCTACAAGTCATGTGCAAAAGTGACCTCAAATGTGTTCTAGCAACAATACTGCTTTTTATATTAAGCAGCTATTTTGCCATGCAGCCCCCTGCTGGAGTGTTCAAATGGCAGTTATTATACAGAGTGTAAAATACCATCTTTCTATCACTTTAATTCTCAACAGCCTTTGAATCTCTGGGATGGACTCTTTCATTCAGTTATGTCCAATCTTTCCATACAATGTCAATGTACTTGCAGTATTTGTGGGATTTCTGGTTTGGTTTATACTTCGTTTTTGTTGTTGTTGTTGTTGTTGTTGTTTTGTTTTGTTTTGTTTTTTTTTTATAAACTTAGTTTTGTACTAAAGTTCTATCAGGTTCTCAATTTTTTTTTTTTTTTTTTTTTTTTTTTTAGCACTATCCAGTCTGTATCATTGCAGTTTTTCAGAATTTTGCTTCTGAAAGGAAGTAAGCAGTTCATCATCCAGCATCTTCTGTTCTGGTAGTGTAAGAGCATCTTTTTGCTATGTCCTGGCACTGGATCAGGTAGCAAACAACCATTTTTGCATTGTCAAGCACTGCCTGGCATCTGGAGGTCCTGGGATAACATCATCCAAATTAATAAAGACAAAGGCTAGGAGGACTGATAGACAACAATCCCATGAGGAATATCCAGTCTTGTTCTAGGACTCCAGTTAGGTGTGGAAAGAGGTACACTGGTGATACAACTGATCTTTGACTATTAACAACTTTTTGTGTAAGACTGTGCCAGGTTTTCATGGCTCTGCAATTGTATCACAGCTTCTCTGCTCTGGTGACAGGCATTTCTGCAGTGGTGGGCACCTAGGGAGCCAGCTTAGCAGTGATTTTGAGGACCTGTGAAGATAGAAGTATTACCATGGTGCCCTCAATGTCACCAACAGCTACCCACTTGCAGCCTCTTTTTTCCTTTTTTCCTTCAGGCTGTTGAGCAGACTTTTCTATCAAGAACATGGAAAGCCAGTCCATAATTTGGAGACTCCCTCAATTTCTCTCCTTTTATGGATATGCATTAATACTAGATTGTTTGTCAGACGCCTGTTTTCCTTTGAGCAATCTGTCCCCATCTGTGGACTTAAAAGGGCTTTTGTGTGCACTTAATCTGTTCTGAATGACCCACATAAATTATGACTGTGCTGATAGGACCCCAGGAAAGCAGGTTAGCTGGTCCTTAGTGACTGTGACTGAACTGTTCCTCTCCTGAATTGCTTTCAGTAGGAAGGACTGGTCTGTAAACTTGTCCTTCAGATGGGTGAGGTTGAGCAATCTCCAGTGCAGGCTGCTGATCTAAGATCTCCCTGACCAGCAGTCTCTATCCGTGGGGCCAATATATTTCACCTGTACAAACAGCAAACAAAGTACCTGCTTGACAACTTTAAAATATTTTGTCTTTGAATGTTAACAAGAAATTTCTGCATTTAATAGCACCTGAAGTTCTCTTGACCATTTCAAGTAGGAAAAATCAGTTTACTCTCCACCAGATGTGTCAGTGGCCCACTCACTCTGTCCCTTTGTGAAGGAAATCTTTTCACCTAGTACTGGTCCTAATTTTTACCTCATTCAACCAGGTGAATAAATGCAGCTCGGTGAATAGAGAATGGGTGGTCAGGGATAGCAAAATGTAAAAGGACATTAGAAAGTAGTTTGTCTCATTTCTGAAGCATTCAGAAGTGATGAATGTTGGTATGTGTTTCTTTGGGTGATGTATGATGAACTGAGTTCTCTGTAAGTGGAGAAAAGAGAGGAAGGAGAGGCAATAGGCTTTCTGAGTCCCATTATTTGTTGTTGTATGTGAAGAGACCAGGAAAGAGTAAATACATATTCGTGTTAGGTATCTTAAGTGTAAGATGGTAGGGCAATCCAGAAATTAATGTCAATTTATATTAACGGGGGAAAGGAATCTGTTGGTTGCAGTGGGTAAAAAAGGTGGGGGATAAGTCTGTAAGAAAACTTTTTAAAGGAGGAAGGGAGATTTAGGCAGAATAGGAGAAAGGGGATTCCAGAATCTTAGTAGTATTCTCTCATTAGTCATGCTGTTGAAAGCTAGGTGAAGAACACATGGTGAATCCACAGATGTATCTTATAAGATGTATATATTTAGAATATATTTATGGCACCCTGGGCAGCTGGTTTTTTTTTGAAGTTGTCAGTATAGACTATACACAAACTTGCCACTGGACTGGGCAGGAATAATCTGGCTTGTGTAGACTTCTTGGAGACCGTGTAGCTTATAAAGGCTCCATTCTCCTTGTGTCAAGTGTGTAGAAAGCATTTTGATACTTTCTACGTTAGCACTGGACTATTCTCACTAACAAGGTCTTAAGACAAAAAAATGCACAATGACAAATGTCTGGGAGAACCTGAAAATACTGGTGCATGCTCTCTAGGAGTGCAATGGTCAAAAGGACATAAGCAGAAGGTAGAAATTCTTGATTGGGGTTAAGTCATCTTGAGGTGCAGATATTGGCATTTTTCTTCACACAAGAAGATATGTTGATCCTTTTTAGTCACATAATGAGGAAGATGCCAGAGATTTGAAATAGATTGGTAATATGAGCATGGCTGGTGAATACAATGTATTCAACTGGCCTACAAATATGAAGCATATGGTAGATTCAACGAAGACTTTGGGGAAGTGTGTTCTGTTGATAGTCTTGGAGTAGCAGGATATGGTATTCTTATGGAACATGGCAATGATGCCTGAGTTGTCATAAATCATGTCAAGGATGAAGCAGATGGAGAACAGCCTTACAGAAGCTCAATGATAATGACAGCAATAAAAGAGTTGCTAACTTGAAACTGTAAAACCTCAGCTCTATAAAAGTCCGACAGTGTTTCATTTTAGTGAAGCTAATGACCCTATTAATATAGAGTCCAGAAAATAGCATGCTCTAGAGCTACCGATATCTCCTGTCAAAGGGTTAGCTGTGTGGCCTTTTGCAGCCTGAAATCGGCAGCCCCTCTGTCTATGGAAAGATGTGATTTCACATGTGAATGGTCATGATATGTATCCTATACAAGTTAAAGAAAGATGGCTTGATCTTGGTATTGATGGCCTACAGTGTTTAGACCATCCTTCTGTACTACAGAGGAGCTGAGAAGTATATCACAATCATTCTGGTCATGGCATCATGACTTATGAGAAAAGGCTGCATTTTGGTGAGTCTGTCATGATCAAATCCTGCTCCCTCTCTCTTCATCCCCACTCTCTCAAGCTGTAACTCATCACTTTTTGCTACCACAAGATTAGTATGAATGCTGAGATCACAGACTACTTATTGGTGCAAATGGTACAAGTGCTGTGGATGGGTCCAGTGAATTCTGGAAGGGCAGTGGGGCAGTGGGTGCTGTGCCTGCAGGCAGCCCATGCTCTGTCAAATGTAGGCATGCTTGGACACAGTGGAGGTTCCCTAAACATCTACAGTACAGAGACAAACAGAGTAGCCTAGGAAGAGGTGTCCTTGTTTGAATAGTTCTTGGAAGAAAAATGTGTAGTCTATAAGAACTCTTAATAGTCTGATCTTTCTCTGTATCTGGTAAGAAAGAAGTTGAAGGTAAAGGAAGATGTTAAGAGAGTTGTATCTCTAAATGTTTACAATCAAATGCAATATTTATTGCATAAATTGTTTTTTTTTAAGATTGAGCTGACTTACTCTTAGAGAAAAATTCCTATCTGTCAACTGCAGGGTCTAAGTGGTTGTCAATTTGATAATTCAGTTCCTGAAAATGCCCATTTCTATTTAGACTAAAAAATTGAGGACTGGTAATAAAGTTAAAACCTAACTGAATATGTGGGTACTAAATATCTATCACATCTTGTTACTTATTTAATATTCATATGAGTATCTTTCAATTGTCAGTATTCCTTGAATTCTGATTAAAAAAAAATTACAAAGTCTATATCATGAATTCCTGCAAAATAATATTTATTTCAGCCCATGGCAAGACACTTTTTTACCATATCAGTGACTTTCTCTTTAGAACCTTTATAGCATAGTATCAAAAAGGGCCAGTCATCTAAGAAAGAAGCCTATCTTATTCTTACATTTGCTGTTACTACAGATTTGGTTTGTGTGTGATACAGAAAATAGTCTGCTACTGAAAGAAAGAACAAAAGGCAAATCATTGTAAAATCTGAACTGCCAGAATTAGGCCGTCATGTTACAAAGTGGTAATTCTTTCTGACAGCCTCAGCTGTACCAATCATGACATTCGGCAAATTAGCCAGGCCAAGAACAAATAAAAAGAAGAAACAGGTGTGAAACCAACTTCCTGCCTCCCAGGATAAATACATTATACACTGAAGGGCAATGCACCTGCACTATTGTTTCTAGTTTGGGGGAGGGGGGAGCTTTTAAGTGCAAATACTCTTGAGACTTGATAAAGACGATAGACTTCTCTATAATTTGAGTGTAAACGACAATTTTCTTTCATGATCACATATAATAAGTTAACTCTTTAGGGAGACATTTAAAACTGTAGTTTGAACAAACAATTGCTCTTCAAGGAGGGATGAAATAAGGCTAAGTAAAAAGCCTTTTTTGGGCTTGCCAGAGAAATGGAGGAGACCTCACAATTTCCTTTCTGAGTATTATCTTGCTTTGTAAAGTCACCTTCCTGGCTGCCAGTGGGGATAGGAGGTACCCACTGACATCCTGCTGGCCTCTGAAGGAGTCCTTTCCCAAGCAGGTGATGTATTATAGTATGCTGCACTGCTTGTGTTAATTTACAAGAATCAGAAGAGATGTAGAAGAGATGAGACACGATCATCAAAGGGGCTGTAGTCTGCATATCTTAACAGGATCATTTTGTTGTTCTGTGCCTAAATTCTGCTCCTGCCTTGATGCATGGGAGCATTTGTATCATGATTATTGGAATGGGCAGGCAAAGTAATGGGAAGGGGAGTGGCTGTGATTGAAGTCTAAGAACCGCTTATTTTCATACACTCAAATCTCATACACCTTTGAGACTGATTTCTTGGATATTTTCTCCATTGATAGAGATGTGGTTCTCAGAGGCACATTAATCCCTGCACACATGCAGATGCAGACCAATAGCATGACAGGAAGGCTGGTATCTCTGATATTCATGGTTGCTGTAGGAAAGGGCAAGGAGTAAGAAAGCTCAGGATTAGGGCCTCTTTTGTCCCTCATACACATTGTTTAGAATATCCACATTTACATTTACATTAGAGGAGATGGAGTGGATCAGAACACACTGAATAGGTATTTCTTAAGGGGCAATTGCAGGACAACTGTGACACAGTTCCTAGTTTTTCTAGGACAGTTGCTGAGCAAACATGTACCACTGCCTTGTGGGGCAAGAGCTCCTTCCTGGCTCTCTGGGAGAGACTGACACCTGCAGTGAGCACAAGTTTACAGCAGCACCTGTGCCTGAGGAAGTGTAATGGGGGAAATTTCTGTCATTCTCATGAATCCCTGGGAAAAGGACAGGAAACAGTGGTTTCAGAGTTATGGGAATTGGAGAGAGTCCAAGAGAGGTAGACAAGGAGGCTCCTTGCATTGACCTCAGAGTGTCCTCGGATTTATTTGTAATATCATATAAAACAGTTTTTTCTTGGTTTTATTTGGTGCCTGCTTCCTGGTGACTTTTGGTGATGTTAATCTGAGACCTGACAAGGACTGAGCAAGCCCAATTCCTCACGCCCTTTGAACAAAGACTAGTGAAATCAGAGAATGAAGCTATTTCATATAAATGTTTCTGTTCCTGTAATGTCGGTTTGCTAAGTAAGCATTGCTGTGCAGGCTCTTGGGATGTTTTATTAAAGTAACTGGTGCCTTCTGGCAGATGGGTTCCTCCTCCACCTTCCACTGCAGCTTGTCATCCTTAACTATGAGGTTACCCTGTGCCAAAATCCTCTGGGAAGGGGGTATCTCTACACTCTATGTCACATGAACCCGCAATTAATCTGAAGCAATTTAGGGCCAGAGGAAGCAAGCTGTTTCCATTTTAATGTGAAAGTAATCTGTAATGCAGTAGGTGAAAGGACTAGCATAGGTATCGGAGTAATCAATTGCAGTGAAAAGAGACTAGACTACAAGATTCAAGCAAATTATTTGTTTGAAATTCACTCACAGGTTCAACTGCAAGACTCAAACAAACACCTTATCTGAACTTCACTCACAGGTCTAATACACCACTAATACAGGTTTTCACAGATAAAATGGAAGAATGCACTATAACAATTAAAAAGCAAGAATACACTATAACAACCTAGAAAATGTGCTAAATATTATATGTTTGTTAGTTAATTACATGTGCTTGTAAGTGTACAGCATGCTAAATATTTACTTACCCCCTCCTGATACAGGCTCTCGATCCCAAAATTGTGACCTTGGCCAGTGTTCCAACCAAGGCAGATGATGTAGTGTTGGAAAGGAGATTCCCAAATCCTAACCCAAACCTTAGGGCTTTTATCCTGATTTACGTGACTGTGGCAAGACTATGCCTGTGTGGATTATACCATCTGGATACACAAAGTTGTCGGCTGAAATAAGCACTGAAACCTTTCAGCTTCTCTTTATCTTAATCTCTCAGGTAACTGAATAGTGGTTTGGATCGAGACTTGGGACATATTATTTGCTGAGGGATTTCAAGGCTAAGCTCAGGTTTTGGTTCTTTGAATGGTGCCCTGTTTGGTCTATGGCTTATGGACAACTCTGGACTGAGTTATCTACACAGCTCCCCATGAGTCATCTCTGCACAGACAGGGGCTTAAGGCAATCCCAGGCTGCGTCGCTTTAACAATCCCCTGTGAGTCTCCTGCATGCACTGCTTATTACCAAAACTTGTTTATGAACAATCATAGAATCATTAGGTTTGGAAAGGACCTCTAGGATCATCAAGTCCAACCTTCATCCTAACACCTATCTATCCATTAGACCATAGCCTCAAGTGCTACGTCTACTCATTTTTTAAACACCTCCAGGGATGATGACTTCACTGCCTCCCTGGGCAGCCTGTTTCAGTGCCTAACCACTCTCTCAGTGAAGAATTTCATCCTAATATCTAATCTAAACCTCCCCTGATGCAACTTGAGGCCATTTCCTCTCATTTCATCATTAGTAATTTGGAAGATGAGACCAACACCATCTTCGCTACTACCTCCTTTGAGGTAGTTGTAGAGAGCAATAAAATCTCCTCTTCTCTAGACTAAACAACCCTATTTCTCTCAGTCTCTCCCCATAAGGCATGCTTTCCAGACCCCTCGCCAGCTTCACTGCCCTTCTCTGGACCCGCTCCAGCACCTCAATGTCCTTCTTGTACTGTGGTGCCCAAAACTGAACACAGTACTCAAGGTGCAGTCTCATGCCAAGTACAGGGGCACAATCACCTCCCTGCTCCTGCTGGTCACACCATTTCTGATACTGCCAGGATGCCATTGGCCTTCTTGGCCACCCGGGCACACTGCTGGCTCATGTACAGCCATCTGCCCACCAGCACCCCCAGGTCCCTTTCTGATAGGCAGCTTTCCAGCCACTCCTCCCCAAGCCTGGAGTGTTGCATGGGGTTGTTGTGACCGAAGTGCAGGACCTGGCACTTGGCCTTGTTAAACCTCATCCCACTGACCTTAGCCCATCATTCCAGCCTGTCCAAATCCCTCTGCAGAGCCTTCCTACCCTCAAGCAGATCAACACTCCCACTTAATTTCATGTCATCTGCAAATTTACTGAGGGTGCATTTGATCCCCTCATCCAGGTCAGTGATAAAGATATTAAACAAGACTAGTCCCAAAACTGAGCCCTGAGGGACACCGCTTGTGACTGGTCTCCAACTGGACTTAACTCCATTTACCACGAGTCTCTGGGCCCGGCCATCCAGCCATTTTCTAACCTAGCAGAGTCCACCTGTCCAAGCCATGAGCTGCCAGCTTCTCCAGCAGCATGCTGTGGGAAACAGGGTCAAATGCCTTCCTGAAGTCCAGGTAGACAACATCCACTCTTCCCTCAGGTAAAGGGAAGACCACCCACTAGGTGGGTCACCTGATCATAGAAGGAGATCAGGTTAAACAGGACTTGCCCTTCATGAACCCATGTTGGCTGGGCCTGATCCCCCTGTTGTCCTGCACTTGCCTTATGTTTACCCCTAAGATGAACTGTTCCATAATCTTCTCCAGTACCAAGGTCAGGCTGACAGGCCTGTAGTTCCCTGGATCATCCTTCCTGCCCTTCTTTTAGATGGGTGTAACATTGGCAAGTCTCAGGACTTTTCCAGTTGACCAGGATTGCTGATAAATGATGGAGAGAGGCTTGGCAAGTTCCTCCACCAGCTCCCTCAGCACTCTTGGGTGGATCCCATCCAGCCCCATAGACTTATGGGTGTCCAGTAGGCTTAGCTAGTCTTCCATTACTATTTCCTGGATTGTGAGGGGGTTATTCTGATCTCCATCTCTATCTTTCAGCTCAGGGGACTGAATACCATGAGGATAACTGTGCTGACTATTAAAGACTGAGGCAAAGAAGGCATTAAGTACCTCAGCCTTTTCCTCATCCTTGGTAACAGTGTTCCCTGTCACATCCAATAAAGGGTGGAGATTCTCCTTGGTTCTTTTTTTTTGTTGTTTATGTATTTGTAAAACCACTTTCTATTATCTCATGCAGCTGTGGCCAGGCTGAGTTCTAGCTGAGCTTTTGCCCCTCTCATGTGCTTTCTACACGACCTTACTCACTATGCTCTTCCTGAGTAGCCTACCCCTTCTTCCAAAGGTGGTAGACTCTCCTCTTTCTCCTAAGTCCCAGCAAAAGATACCTGTTCAGCCAGGCCTGTCATTTTCCTGACAGTTTGTCTTACAACACATGGGGACAGCCTGCTCCTGTGCGTTTAAGACCTCCTTCTTGGAAAAAGTCTACTCTTCCTGGACCCCTTTGCCCTCTAGGACTGTACCCTAAGGGACTTTCTCAACCAGTGTTCTAAACAGGTTGAAGTCTGCCCTTCGGAAATTCATGGTAATAGTTTTGCTTCTCCCCCTCCTTACTTGGCCAAGAATTGAGAACTCTATCATTTCATGATTGCTAATCCCAAGACGGCCTCCAACAACTACATCATCTAGCAGACCTTCTCTGTTTGTAAACAACAAGTCCAGCAGGGCACCTCCCCTTGTGGGCTCACTGACTGAGTCAGGAAGTTATCTTCCATACACTCCAGAAATCTCCTGGACTGTTTCCTGTCTGCTGTGTTGTATTTCCAGCAGATGTCTGGTAAGTTGAGATCCCCCACAAAAACAAGGGCTTGTGATTTTGCGGCTTCTGCCAGTTGTCTATAGAACAATTCATCAGCCTCTTCATCCTGGTTGGGTGGTCTGTAACAAGCTCCCAACAGCATATCCGCCTTGTTGGCCTTCCTCAACTTTACCCATAAACATTTGACTGGTCCATCACACTTGTTGACCTCCATGCAATCAAAACACTCCCTAATACAGAGAGCCACCCCACCACCCTTTCTATCTTGCCTGTTCTGTTTGTAGAGCTTACAGCCATCCATTGCAGCACTCCACCCATGAGAGTCATCCCACCATGTTTCTGTAATGGTGACTACATCATAACAATTGTGGTGCACAATGGCCTCCAGCTCCTCCTGCTTGTTTCCCATGCTGCATGCATTAGTGTAAAGGTGCTTGAGCCGGGCTAATGACTTAATTCCTAACAATGACCTGCCACCCCTAGGCTCAACTGCCTGATTTTTATCCCCTTCCCCCTTCAGACTTAGTTTAAAGCCCTTTCAATGAGCCCAGCCAGCTCATGCGCAAGGATACTTTTCCACCTTTGAGACAGATGAACTCTCGCCTGCAGAACCCATGCAGCGTAAAGCTCTCCATGCTCAAAAACCTCAAAATTCTGTTGGTGGCACCAGCCTCTCAGACACATGTTAATCAGGTAGGTCTTCCTTCCTTTTTCAGTTTATGATTATTTTATAGAGTGATGGAAAGCTAAGGACTTGAGAACTACAGGACAGTATTGCTACCATGGCAGTTTTCTCTAGCTAATGAGCAGAGCTGCAAATGAAGAGACTGTAACAGCTTTATTTAAGTATTATTCAGAATGTGTTATGCACTTGCATTGAAGATTAGTGCTTCACTGCACATGACTTTTTATTTATTTGTGATTTTATTCTGTGGGAAATATGACAAGAAAAGCCTTACTGAAGTTCTGTGAGTGAGCACATGCACTTGTATCGTTTTAACATCTGTCACGGAGCACAACTGATAATGGTGACTCCTATTATAGCATCTTCCTCCCCTCTGCACAAGGCCATCTGGGATTTGTGTTATGTAATAAGATTAGCATTTTTGCTTTCTTCTGTTATTTAAAATATTTCTCAGAACTAGGTTTTGTGTAATAGCAACAACAGCAATAATAATTGTGCTGGTTTCTGTGGGGCTTTCTGAAGGAAAAATTAGGAATTCTAAAGCTACTGTTCTTAAATTGAACACCTGGCCTTGCCATTTGGGTTTGAATGGGATTCACTTGAAACAGGATTTTTCAAGCTGTGGTGGATAAGACTGATGGAAGACTGATATCACTGGATGAAATGAAGGATAAAGCATAAATTATTGTGAGTAGATCAGTTCCAGTAAGGAAACAATTGTGCTTTCCCCTTCCTCCTCTCAGACCCGATTATTCATCATATTGTTTTTAGGGAAAAACTCAGCTTCAAATCCTATCTCATAAAATTATAGTGGTGGCCAGTAACATTGCCTGTTAAGAGAGCCTGATATTTGACATCTCACTCTGGCTTGCGTTGTTTATATATTTACCAAAAAAAAAAATTATTTGGGCTGAATTTTCTCATATTGAAGGTGTCCTTAAGATAGAGAATTTTGAAAAGTTCTAATCAAAATATCTAGCTATTTTTCAAAATTTGATGAAACAAAAATAAATAATTCTACCATGAAAAAAATGTAGTGCTTTAGGAATGTTGGTCAAATTCACATAAGCTGAAGCTAAGGGTATTAGAATGCAGGATTAGGGAAAGAGGACTGAAGAAAGGTAGATTCAGATCTGTGAAAATTTCTGTTTTATAAGAGTTTTTCAACTTTAGCCAAAAATGTATACTTGAAAAATGTCACTCTCATGGAACCCTAAATGACCACAGCTTTGGGGATTTGGTCTTCATCTCTTCCTTAGAGTGAACACACTAAGGGTAAAAAAACCCAAGACAAACGGAAGGTGTATATTCTGCTCCTAGATTTTATTTGAACAAAACCTGTAATAATCAACTTTTTTTGACTGAAGAAATTCAGTCAAGATGGAATAAAAGTTAGAGGGGTAGTATTAAATCCCACTCTGCAGAGTAAGTTCATAGGCTCCCACTAGAGAAATTTTAGATTGGAGCTAAAGACACTAAGGACTCCATAGACATTATCTGTGTGTGCTCCAGTCATTCACACATCCTGATAAAACCATTCAGAAGAAACCTCTGCAGCAGGGCTGCAGTACACCAGTAAAGAGTGCAAGACTTTTTGTTTGGTTTGGCTTTTGTTTGTTTGTTTGTTTTGCTTTGTTTTGCTTTGTTTGGGTTTTTGTTGTTGTTTCTCCCTTCCCTTCCCTTCCCTTCCCTTCCCTTCCCTTCCTCCCTCTCCCCTCTCCTTCCTCTTTTCCTCCCTCCCTCCTCTTCCCCCCCCCCCCCTCCCC
>JANHGN010004617.1:84424-100878 GCA_024605025.1 Megaceryle maxima
AAAAAAAAAAAAAAAAAAAAAAAAAAAAAAAAAAAAAAAAAAAAAAAAAAAAAGAAAAAGAAAAGAAAAAGGCAGCAAATCACAATGTACCAGAACACTGAAGGGAAAGGGATGATATTGTGCAAAACTTTAAAACATTTTAACTGCAATGTAAAGTCCAGCCCCTGCAGATGCAGAGAAATGGTTTGTGTATATAAAGGCATTTAACTGTACAGAGAAGGTATCCGTATATGCACAAAGCTGCCAGTGCTGGAGAGGATGAAAAGAGGACGAAATAAAAGCTGAAGGTTTACTGTATAGTGGGAACAAAATACTCAAAGGCCACAGTACTTGGAACATGTTGAAGTCAGTGTGATTCTCAATTTTATTCATAATGAAGGAGAGGTTGTTTCTTTTTTCTTTTTTTCCTTTTCTTTTTTTTTTTTAATTTTTTTTTTTCTCTTTTTTTTTTTTTTTTTTTGCTTGCCTCAGTCATATTACTAATTATTTAGTGGTCTTTCAAACCTTTTGTAATCTCGACTTGAGAAAGCACTGAAAGATACTAATTCTTAGCCATGTGTCTCATAAATGAAGGCCATTCTGCTATACTTAATGACAAGGCTGAGGCAGCAAGATGTCATTTGCTTTTTTCTCGGTTTTTAAATTGCTTTCTAAATGAACTACAGCTGTGAGGGCCAGGTGCTGTGATCCCTTTAGAAAGATCAGGAAATGATGAAATCCAAAATTTCAAAGTGTGATGGATGTCAGCTCCCGATTTGGTGTGTGTGTGAGGTCACCCCCATGCACCTGGTGCTATCTCCACAGCAGAATCACTTTACTGTAGAAAAAAAAAAAAAAAAAAAAAAAAAAAAGATGCACATGTCGAGTGTAAGAGTAACAATATGAGATGCAGTTTATAATTATCCCTTTGTTTTCTCCTCATCGACATGGAAATGACGGATATACAGTGTGTGCAGTTCTTGTTCTAGGTGCTGCAGAGTATATTAAAGCAAGTTTTTAGTTAAAATAGCCAACACGGCTGGGTAGTGAGTTGAGCAGCCACCACATGGGGAGTGTGATATCAGAAAAATAAGAGCTCACTGACTAAACTTTATTTAATTAGAAATTGTAGCTGCAAGGTCAAGAACTCTATTAGCTAAAATTTACTTTATAGAACATGGCTTGGAAGGTGACTGAGGTGAACTAAAGCAAACAATGGTTTTGTTGCAGTTACTCAAGGCTTTTTATCTGACTCTGTTCAAATTCAGGAAGATTGCCTGAAGCTTTATAAAATACATTGCTGAAATATTCTTGCTATCTTTACTGAAGATATAGCTTAATCCTAGTAAATCATCATACAGCCCCAGCAAGAGGGACATGCTGTCAGGAAAATGCACGTAAAACACGGATAAAGAAAGCTTGAGTCCTACTCTTTGTCATTTGACATGTCACTACATTGCAGTGGATGCTGCAGATTCTGAGGTAATTGTGGGTGTTGGTTTCACAAAATGCTGTATTTATTACCTGTGATGAAAATTCTCATTTTGCTATGAATTTTTCCATATCACAGAATCACAGAATGGTAGGGGTTGGAAAGGATCCCTAAAGATCATCTAGTCCAACTCCCCTGCCAGAGTGTGATCACCTGGAGTACATCACACAGGAAGAAGTCCAGGCAGCTTTTGAAAGTCTTCAGAGATGGAGATTCCACCAACTCTCTGGGCAGCCTGTTCCAGTGCTCTGTTACCCTCACGGTGAAGAAGTAGTTCCTCATGTTGATGTTGAACCTCCTGTTTTCCAGTTTATGGCCATTGCCCCTCATCCTGTCACTGGACACCACTGAGAAGAGCCTGTCCCCATCTTCCTGACACCCAACCTTTAGATATTTATAAGCATTAATAAGATTCCCCCCTCCTTGAGTTCTTCTCCAAGCTAAAAAAACCCAGCTCTCTTAGCCTTTCCTCATATGGTAGGTGCTCCAGGCATAGTATAGTAAAAAACTGTCTACAAAACTGCCAACTCATACAAACGGGTTTAGGATTCTTGTAATAGGCCTAAATGAAGTATATTTAGTTACTTCTTGTCTGCATTTTGAAAGAGGAAGTTTTGAAACATCTACTTTAAAGTTACATACAGGGCAAATGATGTTTGAATTTTATTTGCTGAGAAAGCAGAGCACTCTAATTTTGCCTAATCCCATAAATTTTCAAGGTTGTCAAATCAAGTGATTCTCAAAAGAAATTCACATCATCTATCTATTCACAGATTTCAAACTGTGAACAAAGAACTACAAGTAGGTCTTAAATCTGAAGGACAGACAAGGGATTGTTCCTGAGTAAGAAGCAGTGAATTATGGGTGCAAATATGTCTGAATTCCTGATATAGAAGTTAAAAAATTATGATTATTTTTGAATTCACAAAAGATTTAGATCCAGACTAGCTTCAAGACTTTCAGATTTATGAAGAGATCATTTGGTCATTGACACAGATCATAGGCCTTTTCCTAAGAGTTGCCTGCTCACTTTGGAGAAAGTTTTGATGGCTCTATCAACTTGGTATTTGGATTAGTCATGCAAACAGTGTACAAGACTTTGTGTTAGATCAGTTCAACTGATCTAACCCAGCTGATGTTTTCAGGGAATTATTCCCAGAAAAAAGGATCCTTTACATAGATTGAAATGTTCAAATACTCAAAGATCTTATTGTCTTATTTCATGGCAAAGCACACTTTTAAAAGAGATTTGTGCTGTGCATAGAAGTAGCTGAACAGGACTCCATATCCTGCATTCAACAATGGTCATAAACAAATGACAAAAAGAATACTAATAAAAATCAGGCATATTTTGTCTAATTTTTTTCATAATACATTTTGTGCAGGATACCCTTTGGCTATAAGCTTCAACTCCATGCTAATGCAGATAGTATTATGAAATATCGTCAAGTTCTGGACTGCTCTCCACTAGGCTTTGATTGTTACAAATTATTTAGAAAGAAAAGACAAAGATAGGCAGACATAGACACCAAACAAAAAACCCATGAGATGCTCATGGGTTATGGGGTGGTCAGTGTTTCAAAACTAACTGCTCTGAAGATCAGTTTTGGAAATGTCTTTTTTACTGTATCAAGCTCTGTATCAAAATAGCAGATCCAGATTTTATGTGTCTGAAAACCAGATTCAAAGTCTGTGGTTTGAACCTATTTTTGACTTTCCATTGGTTCAGTTTGCAGGAGACATTGTGAGAAATTAAACTCAAATATACCTTATGTAATGAAAAACTAACTGAAATTTTAAAAAATGAAACAGAAAATAAAACTGCACCATCCTTCAGTCTGATTGGAGGAAATAAATTTTTAACCCTTGGAGAACCACTAATTTTTTCCAGCACACATGCAACAAACAGCTTTATCCATCCTCATGCTTCTATTCTTTATTGTTTTATAGTAGTTAAAGTGAGTGGGATTTGTAATGGTAAAAATTTCTTTAAAATTACCTGTTTAAAATATCTCCAGGTATCTATTTTTACATTGCTAAAATATTGTCATATTCAGTTGTAATACAGCTTGATGTAGTAGGGGAGCAGGGGGAGAGGAGTCTTCTGTAGACAGGTTTGAATATATGGTTCCACAGATCAGCTATTTGTTAATTTTATGCAGGCTGTCTCTCTCCAGTTTCTGCATCTCACAGTTTGGGCACAACAGGAGGTGACACTGTTAACTGTTACTCTTCACTTACTTTTTTTCCCCTAGCTGAACATAAACATATCATTACATAGTTACACTACACTATATTTAGAGTTGATATTTAACTATCTATTAGATAAAAGACTAGAGCTGAGCTCAAATACCTGGAATGAACTGGGAAGGTCTAA
Source organism: Megaceryle maxima (assembly GCA_024605025.1). Lineage (NCBI taxonomy): Eukaryota > Metazoa > Chordata > Aves > Coraciiformes > Cerylidae > Megaceryle > Megaceryle maxima. The sequence goes on from JANHGN010004617.1 coordinate 88,273, forward strand.
CAGAATGGTACTAGCCCACAGAAATTCTGGTGTGAGTAAGGTATTTCATCACTGTGATGATGCTATCTATTGCAGACTTCTCTGATGTGACTGGACAAACTGAATCTGTGTGATGTGGTGAGTTGGGTGGCTGTCAGTAATTTAGGTTGTCCAGGTACACATGGTATGGGGCTACATTTGTGGGCTTCCTACATGGGAAACAAATTTAGGTATAAACAGTAAGTCTCTCAGGGTAATATTTTTAATTCCCGAGGGGAAGGACTATGTCTAAATTGTGAAATCTTGGAATGTTTCCTACGTCTGACTCAACATCATGACAGAATCAGAAGGGCACCTGGGTCTGCTTCTTGCATATCTTTCTTTAGTATCTGACTCCTTGCAGAGAAAACACAGGTATCAGGCCAGGAGGGAAGCATTAGACATTGCAGCAGATCCCACAGATTCATATTTGTGGAATGAGACTCAGGGGCATGCTAAGGAGCATATTGGTTCCACTGCATAACTGAACCCACATGCCTAAGTTTCTGCTGATGTATGTTTATATAATCATTAAAAACTTGATATGATTAAGTTATTGCTACTGTAACCATGGGAAAAGACTTGACAGATATCATGTTGAGGGATGTGATTCTGCCAGTGTACTCCATTCTTGTGAGACCCCATCTGGAGTACTGTGACTAGCTCTGGAGCTCTCAACCCAAGGACATAGTTCTGTTGGAGCAGGTCCAGAGGAGGGCTACAAAGATGATTGCAGGTCTGGAACACCTCTCCTACAAAGACAGACTGAGAGAGTTTGGGTTGTTCATCCTGAAGAATAGAATGCTTCAGAGACACCTTACTGGGGCCTTCCAGTATCTAAAGGGGGCCTACAAGAAAGCTGGGGAGGGACTTTTTACAAGGTCCTGTAGTGATAGGATGAGGGGTAATGGTTTGAAACTGTGTTCAAATCCAGGTTGGATGGGGCCTTGAGCAACCTGGTCTAGTGGGAGGTGTCTCTGCCCATAGCAGGGGGGAGGGAACTAGATGATCTTTAAGATCCTTTCCAACCCAAACCATTCTATGTCATACAGAACAGGGGTACCCTGAACACATAGATTTCCTCAGAGCATCTTTACCTGCTGCGACCACAGAAAAAGGCATGAGGAAGATGTGTCCACCCATCATCTCTTTGACAAGGAAGTTCACAAGAATCCACCTAAAAACTTTTTTTCACATCTCATTCGAAGATGATTGAAGCACAGATCCAAGTGTCAGAAAAAAAAAAAAGAACTGTATTTTTGTGAATCATACTGACCAATTCTTCACAGGGATCTCTGTCTCCTGCAGGAACTGTTCTGCTTCGTAATATGATAGGACATAGTGAACTTGAGACCTGAACCCCACATACCAATTTGGTGCTGTAACTGCTGGTATAAAGATCTAGATCTCTTCTACTCTGTTTTTTTTTGTGGTTTTTTTGGGGGGGTTGTGTTTTTTTTGTTTGTTTGTTTGGTTGGTTTTTTGTCTTGTTTTGGGTTTTTTTTCCATAAGAGAAAGGCGTACCTGGCTAAAGCATCTAGCTCTGAATGGCTGAAAGTGTTAAAGTATATTCCATGTGTTCAAACAACTCTCTATACTCTTCAACATTTGGATACAATATTTATAATAAGGAACATACATACACCGCTTTAAAATGTAGCAGTTGCCAGCAGTTCCCATATATCTGAGAAAAAAGAACTTTTCCACTGTATTCTGAATAAGGAATGTTATAGACTCACCATCATTGGGTGATCATAGAATCATGGAATTGTTAAGATTGGAAAAGATCTCCAATATCATTAAGTCCAACCTTCTATGCAACACCTCCATGATCAGTAGACTATATTCTGAAGTGCCACATCCACCTGGTTTTCTAAAACCTCCAGGGATGATGACTCCACGACCTCCCTGGGCATCCTGTTGCAATACTTAACTACTCTTTCAGTAAAGAAATTCTTCATAATATCTAATCTGAACTTCCCCTGACCATTTCTGTGGCCATTTCTTCTTGTCCTGTCGTTAGTTACTAGGTACAAGAGGCCAACAGCAGGCTCACCACAACCTCCTTTCAGGTAGGTGTAGAGGTCAATAAGGTCTCCTCAGCCTTCTCTTCTTCAGGCTAAACAATTCCAGCTACCTCATCCTCTCCTCATAAGACATGGTCTCCAATCCCCTCATCAGCTTTCTTTGTCTTCCTCTGTACTCAGTCCAGCACCATATTGTCTTTCTTATACTATGGTGCCCAAAACTGAACACAGTACTCAAGGTGCAGTCTCACCAAGTGCCAAGTACAGGGTCACAATCACTTCCTTCCTCCTGCTGGCCATGTCATTTCTGACACAGGCCAGGATTCTATTGGCCTTCTTGGCCACCTGGGCACACTGCTGGCTCATGTCTAGCCATCTGTCCACCAGCACCCCCAGGTCCTTTTCTGACAGGCAGTTTTCCAGATGCTCTTCCTCAAGCCTGTAGTGTTGTCTGGGGTTGTTGTGACTGAAGTGTAGGACCCAACATTTGGCTTTGTTGAGCCTCATAGAATTGACCTTAGCCCATTAATCCAACCTATCCAGATTTCTCTGTAGAGTCTTCCTACCCTCAAGCAGATCAACACTCCCACTTAATTTTGTGTCATCTGCAAACTTACTGAGGGTGCACTCGATCCCCTCATCCATATCACTGATAAAGATGTTAAAGAGGACCAGCCCCAGCACTGAGCCCTGAGGAGCACCACTTGTGACCAGTTGCCAGCTGGATTTAACTCCACTTACCACAACTCTCTGGATGGCTTGGCCATCCATCCAGTTTTTAACCCAGTGAAGAGTACACTTGTCTAAGCCATGAGCCACCAGCTTCTCCAACAGAATGCTGCAGGAGACTGTGTCAAATGCTTTATTAAAGTCCAGGTAGACAACACCCACAGCTTTTCCCTCATCCACTGGGTGGGTCACCTGTTAATAGTATGAGAATAGCTGCTAAGTGACTGATTATTCAATGATTTCTTCTTGATTGCAATTCTCTGTTTATCCCTGGGGAAGGGAAAACAACTTCTTAATATAGTTAGCAAATTTATTTTGTTGGCAACCTGTTTCTTACAGTGCAGAGGTTTTCTACATAAAACCTGACAGCTATAAATAACTACATGGACCAAAGTAATCTTTAAAGTAATTTCATTAATTCAAATGAGGTCAGTTGAACTATAAATTGCACTCTGTGATGCTTCAGTGATGTATCTGACTAGTATAGAAGGAGAGTCAGGCACATTCAGATTGAATATCTTTCTCTGAGAAGCAGAGACTTAATGGAGGAGAAGCTATACTGATGGTAACTGTTCTGCTTATGTATCTGAACTGTTAGTATTGAGTTTTCTGTGTGTTCAGTCTTAAATACACCCTGGAAAGAAGTGCTACAAACATTGCCTGTGTTATACATCTGTGCTCCACTCAGAGTCAAAGTATCTGAGCATCCTTAAATTGATCCTCAGACACCCTAAGAAAAAAAAAAAAAGTAGGCATTTCCTTCTTATGCAGAGATAACAAGATCCCTATTTTTTAAAATGAGTTTAAGATTTGTTCCACTTCTGGAAATGAGCAACAGGTTTCAAGTTATTACTTGCATTTAATTTTAATATTGGGTGCTGCTTCACCAGTGCACTGCTCTGAGTGAGTTATGCTGGCCCAATTCTAACAAATTAACTTGTGAGAGATAGCTCTGAACTGGATAAGAGAACTGATACAGCTTTAAAAAGCCACCTCAAAATTTCTGTATTATGGCATTTTTGTTTTTTAAAGCCAGAACTCTTCCCTGATTTTGCTTACAGTATGAACTACAAAGGAGTTGACATTGCTGAAGGATTGGTGTACTGTGCACAGGGGTGGGTGGGTCTATATACCCTGAGCCCAAGTTGCTGATGGAAGTAACATATCATCAAACCATTGCCTTATCTTTGTATCAGAAGAAAAGGATGGAAAGAAATGGAATAAGTGATTATTGATTCTCTTATGCTATACTGAAAAAGGAAATCCGTTTTCATAAGATATGTGTTCTTCCAGATCATTTTGTTTCTTATTTCTCACTTTTCTAGAATAACAGTAATGGCAAATTGAACAAGGGGGTTGGGGGAAGGAAGGAAGGAAGGAAGGAAGGAAGGAAGGAAGGAAGGAAGGAAGGAAGGAAGGAAGGAAAAGAAAGAAAAAGAAAGAAAGAAAGAAAGAAAAGAAAGAAAGAAAGAAAGAAAGAAAGAAAGAAAGAAAGAAAGAAAGAAAAAAAGAAAGAAAGAAAGAAAGAAAGAAAGAAAGAAAGAAAGAAAGAAAGAAAGAAAGAAAGAAAGAAAGAAAGAAAGAATTTTTATCAGATTTAGTTGTCTTAAAGGATGGACATGCAAGTGGAAATGTATAGAAACATGAGGTCTGACTGTACCTAGTTAGGACCCCCCACTGACACAATGAGAGGAGTCCTGTTTGCAATTTAATGTCTTTAGCATAGAGCTAGTTGGTTGCCATTAGTAGCGAGGACTCTCGACAGTGGACTGCAGGTACAAACTGAAACCATCAGATTTTCAGTGTAATAACTTCAGTTCACATGGGTAGCAGATTTCTGTAGACAAGGTAAAATTTATAGTATATGTTTTATTAATTACTGGAATAAACCCACAAACTTTGAAAGTATTAGTGTATTATTAGTATTGAATGTTGGAATATCACTTCTTTCATGTTCAGGCTATGGCAGGAAAGGAGAACAGTTCATCTGAAAGAAGACATTCTTAGAGAACACACATCCAATTTGTGGAAGACTGTTGCATGATCAGAAGATTTGATAAGGTACATATTTTGTTTCATGTTGGTACAGTAACATTTCTGAGAATAGGATGGGAGGTATATCCTATAGTGCATTGGCATAAAACCTGTTATCCTGCAGGATCCTGTAATAATGTCACACAGAGGTAGTAGCATCCATAGATGTAACAATAATTGAAGTCTCATTTCTGTTCTGAGCCTGGATTTCATTAAATGTTTCACTTTTTTTTCCAAAAAAGAAGGGGGGGGGGGGGGAGTAGTATAATATTTATCAGCTCTGTTTTTAAATAAACAAGTCAGTTTACTCATCCTCAATACCTTAGTATCAACAGGAGTTCAATTTTTCCCACTGCAAATTTCGGAAGCACCACCTCCAGAAACTTTCAAGATTCTCTCATGCCTTTTGTGTGCTGAAACAATTTTATGAAAATTGCATTCACTTCTGCTTTGCTTTGCTATTGCAGTTATTTGCTCTATATCCCCACCTCCAACAACACTAGTGTTATTTCTACCTCATGTCCACATATTGAAGGTTGTGTGTATACCCATGAAAAGGAACATCAAATAACAAGCAGATTTAAATGTTAGAAAAGTTGTGACAGAATCCACAATGAAGACACCATGTTGCAGGACACACAGAAAACTTCTGACAATACATAATTCATAATTCAAATGTCTTTTACTTTAACAATTATGTCATTATGGAAAAAAAACAAAAAAGCCCTCCAACGTACTAGCTAAAAAAGTCCAAAGTACTACAGATGTTATTGTAGTTGCCATGGTGTGTATACTGCTGAAACTTCTTGTTTAGTCATTGCTGCCCTTATAATGGAGTTTTGGAATGAACATAGGTATGGTATAAAAAAATCTATGGCCAATTTAGCCATTCAAGCAGGGCTAGAAATCTCCTGTTTCAGGCTGCAGTGGGAGATAACTTGCCACAAACGCGCTGATTGGAACTCTGCGAAGTCTCTGCTTCAGTGACTCCTGGAACAGACAAAAGCTGTGCATGAATTCAGAGGGGAGCACAAAGCAGGCAAAGGCACTCGCCAGCAGTGACAGACTTTGGAATTTAATAGGAGATTGTTCTCTTCTCCCACGGTTCAAAAGGAAGTCTTGGAATCTGTGTTAATTGCCTTAAAACCCATCAGCTGTCTCAGAATATAGAAAGAGGAGTGGGACTCAAGTGGTAGAGCACCCTGTATGCTTTCTGGATGACTAGAGAGTTCAGAAACAATGAAATATTTATGTCAGTATGAATGGTCAAATCATCACGTGCTAATAGCCTTGGAACATGACAAGACTGTTTTCATGGGATTTGTCACCAAAGAAGAGTTCATACTAGGCATTTGATGCTTAAACAAACACAAGACTGATTTGAAGTGAATCACAGTATTTTATTAAATGAATAAGCAGACTGCCCAGTCCAAAGCCTGTGCTCCATTCTGCTGACCCTGAAGAAATCACAATGACCTTTCCCCAGACCACAAGCTTTGCTATCTGACTGCTAGTGCCTTGCAGCACACAGTAGAAGCAGGCATGAGTTGAAAAGAAAACAAGCTTTAAACAGAAACCGAATTATTCTAGGATGCAACTGAAACTGGGGTGTGGTTACGAGCTGTCTCAATCTTCAGCCTGGGAAGTGTATGCATATATGTGCATACATATCCTATATGTGAAATCTTCCACTTTAGCAAATCATCTAACAGTTGCCCATGGTTTTGAGCTATAAGTCTCTTCATCAGGAAATGACAAAAGCAAACTTGTGCAACTGAATATGACAGGTAGCTGAGCACAGAAAGATGTCAGAGTTGGGGACAAGAGAGAAAGACAGAGCATGGTAACTTATTTACATGATTTTTTTTCCAGTTTTTAGATGACATTTACTTCAGGTAGATTCAAACCAGTTGCTATGAATAAATAAGGAAATTGCTGTTCTAAAGCTGAATATCATCACACTGCAAAAAAAAAAGGATAAAAAACCAAAAAGTGAGGGTTTGCCATCTCAGAGAGAGCTTTTAATGGCAATATAGGTGGACTGTGCTTTTTATAGTACTCTTCTTCACAAGAAAGAAGACTGAAAGTCTGAAGACTGAAAGTTTTTAGCAGTTCTGTAAATCTGTTAATAAAATGTCTATTCAGTATGTAATGAGAAATGTATAATATATTACAAATTTAAATGTATATTTTTGTATACATAATACAAATATAATAATAGGAAATTAAGAAAATTCAAAAAACTATACCACTTTAAAATCTGGAAGACCAAATGAATTTATCATGATAGAAAATAGTAATCAGCTAAAGTGAACAAAAATAACTCAGGCAGTCAGCTCTCACCAGCTTGCACACTTTACTGATATATTCCATTTACTACTTTATATCCATCTGCCAAACCCACCTGGGTTTCAGACAGGGCATTTGCTAGCTCTGTTATTGATAAGCTTTACTCTATTCCCTATGTCATTCCCTCAACACTTTCTAAAAAAAAAAAATAAATATATATATATATATATACACACTGGGGTATTGTGCCATTATGTGTTAATCTAAACACTACATTAAGAGAGGAGCATATTAAAAGGTATTTCAGAGACTGTTTCCTTCTCATTATGACCCTCACAATGAGTCAGGCAGAAATAGTATAACATGCTCTCAAAAGCCAAAAATAGATGGATTCTGGGTAAGGCAGAGTCATATTTGTTTTTATGAGGTACCTTTCACAATGAGATTATCTCTAAGCAGTTACAGAAATACTGCAAATGAAACTCTTTTAGTGACTTAGTTGTAGAAGTATTTAAGGCCTGATGGAATTGGAAATAAAAATGAACAATTTCACAGGCTCCTTTGTGGGCTTGCAGGGCTCTGCAGGTCTCCACAGATACAATACAGAGACAATCACTTGTCATCGCTCAGGATCTCACAATGTGAATGATTACTTCATCCTCACCTTTCTCCAAGTCCCTGCTGAACCAGAGGTTTTTACCCAAGTAGATAACATTACTGTACACTCCAGAGAGGTATCCTGATTCACAGACTGCACAGTATTTTGGGAAGTGTGGCAGGAAGCCCTCAGGTGAGTAACACACCCTCACTGGCCTGGGAAAAAACCCTACATAGTCTTCCTACTCTCTGTGGCATGTTGTGTCTCCAGTCTTTTTTCAGGCAGTTGATCTTGATGAGTTATTGATATGCCTGTCACAAACTCCATCAGAATGGAGATAACCAGTTGTCTGGCACTACCTTCAGGATCCAGATAAAGTGGCAAGGAATTGAACAGCTCCTTGGTCATTACTACAGACAACAAAGCATTGTCTTGTTTAAAAGAAACCTTACCAAATGGAGGAAAAAACCTTCTTGCATTTTGAACACTGCAACACAGGGGTTGAATGTAGGAAAACTGCATGTCCTAAAGACTGCAGCACTGACCAGGAGATAATTAGTCAGTCTAATGACAGCAGGGTAATCATTAATGGTTTAACTGGGCCTTCCCCATTTTGTGTTTTCATATATTATTGAACTTTATGAATTCTCTTGTTTCAAGAAGTAGGATTGCACTAAGACTTCCTGATGCAATGTCCACAAGTCGCCTTAAGGCAAAGGTGGCTTTTTGTCAGGCTTTGGTGGGTGAAGGCTGTCTTAACCTTGTCAGCCTAAGTCTAGCAGTTTCCACCAAACTTCCTTCATAAGCTCAAGGGCTGAAAGGGGACTATTTTTAGACATTATCAAGTAATTAACTTTCAACCTTTTTACTTTGTGTTTTGATGTTGACCTGAGCAATAAGTAGTGCTGGAAACCACTTCTGTGTTAGATGAAGAGTGAAAGAAAGCAATGATATTTTTACTGAATCCTCATATCAAGTCTCAGTGCATAAGACATCTCTCTATCTGCTGAAGATGAGCAGTATCATCAACTGCAAACTTCTCTGTCAGAGCTAATTTTCCAGTCTCCGTGGAGAAGATCAGTTGTATATGCATCCTTCTCCAGGCACCTGCACAGGATGTGGGCACACTCAAGGACAGGAAGGCTTTCTGTTTCCCAAATATGCAGGTGTGTGCAATGTCAAGCATCAGCTCTACATTTTCAGGATCATTTCATAATGCATACACAGTGCAGTTTTGCTGGATGTCAGCAGTCTGAACCTGTTTTCTCACTGCCAGAGTTCTGGGTATTACAGAAGTATATGGACACCTCTGATGGACAGTTACTCTGCATCTCTTTCAAAAAGGGGTATTATTTGTGTTCTTGATGTGTTCTCCAAACCACATCTACAAAGTCTCCTGCAAAGAAGGGAGGTTTCTATGAAAACAATATATATTGCATTTAAATGTGCCTGAGGAAGGAGTTATTTTTATTTCATTTACAGAAACATGAGCCAAATAATATGAAGTAAGGCAACAGTTGATGGCTGACCATTTTCCGGGCCGTTGCTTATTTTGGTATTTATTTCATAGGATAATTGTGGACTTCCCTCCATGAGCAATATGAAATGAGCAGCAGAGAGAGGTAAGATCAGGTTAAAACTCAAATAAAGAAAGGCAAACGAAACAGTGAAAAATATGAAGCAGAGAAGCTAAGCATATTTAAAGTCATAAGCAATTAGTAATTATAAGGTACAATGAAACAGAAGTAAGGACTTTGACATATAATATTTATGTGGTTCTATGTAATTGCTTCTAAGCTTGATGCTAGTGTTTGGGGTCTACTTTTTTTTTAATCCTGCAAAAATGAAATCTCATCCTCCTCAATAGCTCATTTACAATATTCTACATGCGAGGACCCTTAAGTAAATATATCTGTATATCATAAAAATAATGCATTTAGAAGTGAAGTACAATGTTATTTATATATTCATTTGTTGCTACATTTATTCTCCTTCTATATTTGTTTACTTATATCTTAATTATGTAAGTCAGGGTGGTCTAACCTGAGCAACAATGAGGGCCAGATGGAGGTTTCTTGCCCTCCAACTGAGCATGTGACATTCCTCCCCTTGCAGCTGCAACCTGACACAGACATTCAGCTGGTGTTGCTAATGCCAGAGAAAGGAAATGTTTTCAAGGAGGTGAGGTGTCCACACTCCCTCCCACAGGTGACATCAGCAGCATTGCTCCATGTGTTGAGTGTGTCAGGAACAGGAGATGTCTTTCAGCTCTTTGCACTGTTTTTGAAGAGTGAATGTCTACTTCTTTCCTCTTCCAGGTGAAATACTCTGCCCTGGATGGGGATATTTGTAGGCCACCATCTAACCCAGGCAGTAAGACCAGAAGCCATCTCTAAAAATATTGTATTAGAAAACTGTGAGCTGAATGTATTGTGTTGTTATACTGAAACTGAGGAAGGCTCTTAAAACAAAGCAAAACAAACAATGTAAAGCATCAGATCTAAATAATACTTTCACTATTCTTCAGGAAATCATTTTTCACCCATGAAGGTATAACACAGCAAAGCTGTGATATGCTACTGATGTTTTCATATAGTGATTTTCAACACAAAACTCCATGTTCATTCAGGTTTTAATACTATGTTTGGCAGAAGGAATTAATTTACCTATGTAACAAAAGAGGAAATACTCTTAATATTATGTCCTTCCCAGTTCAACAAAACTACTTTCTCCAAACCATGAGGAGGAAAGAGTGAATAGATGCTGTCAGAGATGTTTCAGGCTTTAAGTCCATACTTGAAAAAAGACTACTTTTGATATACCATTGATATATTCTGGTATATATTTATGGTATAGCTCGATCTCTCTGATTGTAAAGCTTGAACTGAGGATGAGAATAAATCCAAATGGAGGCTTACAGATATATCCCTATCCCAAACACTTTGAAAAAAATACCATCAATGTGAAATACCCCATTTTGAAGTTCTGAGAAGGTTTTTCAGCATCATTTCATGTCCCTGATAGGTGATTCATCTCTGGTAGAGATTATTCAGTACTATTTAGAAAAAGGTAATTTTGTCAGAGGAAGGCGAATCATCCCAATTTTACATTCAGTTTGGCAGTGAAATTATGACAATTATAAATCATTCCCAGTTGTCCCTGAAATCTCCCCTTTACCACATCACTGTAGGGAAGGCAACAAGTTCTGCAGCAATCAATCCTTTTTATATCTCTCCACAGACACATAGGCATCATACTGGAGTTTGAACCATGTTACTGGCTGAAGAAGTTAATTGATAAATCAAATACCAAATGAAATCACTCAAATACTATGCATTGCCCCATTCAAGCAAGGAAGCTATTACTGAAATTCTTTCTTCACCTTTTAACACATTCATATATATAACCCAGCAGCTCTTTCTTAATTTTTCTAACCTCTTTCCACCTCTGATATTCATTCCTGTGGATAGCATCTCTCTCATTTCATGACCCCTAAACTGCCACCCTGTACATTTTTTCCCCCTGTGGTCCTCTATACAGTCTTTTTCCTATGTGCCCTCTGTTCAGAGTGTGCTTACCTCAGGCTTTGGACATCATCGTTTGCATAGTCATTATTTCCTTTTTCTGTGAATCCTTTTTCTGATTCCTACACTACAGTACTCTCTAGGCTGAATGGATCTCTGGCTGTCAGTGATCAAAGCTGTCAGTTGCTGTTTTTTTCCTCACCTCTTCAATTTGGCTTCTGGGAGGATGTTTCAACAGACGTTTTAGAGAGACAGAAAAAAACAATATCCTATTAAACTAATGACCCTTGGCTATGCTATCTACAAATGAATGCAGGCACAGACAATTGCCCAGTTTTCTACTGAGTCTGTGCACAACACTTATGTGCATTTCCTAGCTATAAAATATGTGTGTATTACTTCAAGAAAAAAATGTATTATTTCCATTTAACAGTAATTGTTCTGATGTAACTATGGCACTCTACTAATTGCTTTCTGGTTATTAAGAATATTAATAATGTTCATGTTCAGATTTTCTGGTAGAGAGCTTTGCTGGCTCTTCTATTTATTGTTTTCAGAGGGCTTCTGTAAAGAATGTCTGAAGCCTTTTTAGTACAGTTGCTTTTTTATAAAATCAGAAGTCTGGAATAAATTTGTTGTGACTAGCTATTAGAAAAAAAAAAAAAAAAGTTTTCCATTCAGAACAGTAATGGCTTTTTTCTTTAGGGAAACATAGCTGTAATATGTCACAGACTCAATTGTATCTTCATGTCCTATGATCACTATACTAATTACAAATATTCCTAGTTTTTATACCAACAAATGGTTTCTCCACTACCAGCCTGCTATTGAATAGGTTATATTTAATACACTTGCATTAAACACACTTTTTAAGAAGAAGTCTTTAAAGGATTTATTTTACTTTACAAGGGATAGTGGAGATAGCTTGTGAGCGTTGGAAACAGAAAGATGAAGACCTTTGTTTCATCCACATTGAACAGGATAGATGAGTAGGGATACACAAATTGCTACTCAGGATGATGCTTTACTGTGAACAGAAGGACAGTGGTCTGAAGAGAGATATTTGCATAGAAACAGCTGTTGAATATGTATTTGAATTAGCCGGTGAGGTGAGGTGAGGTGAAGGAAGAAAGAAGGGGACCCATAATGATTTGCTGGACTCTATAGGAGGATGAAGGCGGCTGTACTAGGACTCTCTAGAAAGAAAACAGTAACATAGGAAGAATAAAAAGTTTAAGAGGACAAATACAAGAAATACATTCTTGGAAGCCAGGCAATGGTAAGATTTCAAAAGAGACAATTATCAGGTAAGAGATGGTAAGGTAAGGGTTGACATGGGGTCAGGTTCAGGGTGAGGACAAAATACTCCAGTGGAATTTTGGCTAAA
>JANHGN010004617.1:100978-131584 GCA_024605025.1 Megaceryle maxima
AGAGATGGTAAGGTAAGGGTTGACATGGGGTCAGGTTCAGGGTGAGGACAAAATACTCCAGTGGAATTTTGGCTAAAAAGTCAAAAGCACTAGAAAATTAGTTAAGAACAGATCCTGTAGAGTGCAAGAAGCAAGTGGAAGGAAAAGGAGAGAGGCAGATGGAGGTGAAAGAAAACATAGTGAGAGCAAATCTTCATGATTAACAATAAAAATATATTCTGCAATTTTAAAAGGAAAGAAGACACTGAGAATAACAGTTGGAGAAGCAGTTTTTAAAAACAGTTTTTAAAAATTTATTTTTATGTGCATTAACATTTATTAAGCAAGGAGAGACTGTGTTTATTGTGAAGGAATATAAGTACAAGGCAGAGGGAGAAAGACTATGATAAAGTAGTGATGACTAAAGAGTAACCATGCTGGAAGTCAGAAAATTGGATTGGACAGGGACATAGAAATGGCCTGGTAGCAAGGAAAAGTTGAGGAAAGCAGATGGCAAAGGGGTCTTTCTGTGACCAAAAAACATAAGGACTGTGTTTGAAGGGAAACAGAAAGGAAGGGAGAGCTCAAATTATTCAGTGTTTGTTAATTTTCTTCTGGAAGAAATGATCCAGCTATCACTGGGAAAGGCAAGGAAGCTTCTGAGAGCTCATTCTTCATAGGTCTGTGTATGCAATACACACAGAATAAAAATGAAGCAAAACACTGTGAACTGTAAAATCATCTCTTAAGAATACAGAGAAAACAGAGGGTTTATAAAATCCATCAAGAGCTTGTGCAGATGATCTAACCAAAATTGCCATTGTTTGGATAAATGTATTACTAAAACATGTATTAGAGTGTAAACCATGGGTTGTTATTCACTGTTTCCAAGGCACTGTTCATACGGAAAAGCAAATGAAACACCGTGAGAATGGTTTTAGCATTATTGTTGATTCATGCCAAATTAGGTTTCTAATCTGTGCATAGAGCTATTATTATTAAAACAAATAATTTATCCTCTTGAATACACTACTGCTTTGTTTAGCTTCAAATGATGTCTTTTACCTACCACTGTCATGTACCCTTCTTTTAACAGTGTTTCTTTTGGCACAGTTCCTTGTTTGTTGAGCAATAGATTGATATGCTTGCAGGGAATGGAAGAACGATGTGCTGCTATACAGTACTAGCATCCACCCTGTGGTATTTTGAACACACTGGAAACACCAGCTAATGATAACAGGCTGTGATTAAATCTTTCAGGGCTGTAAGACTGAATGGCATCATTTGGGAGAAAAAAAAAAAACAAAACTCCCTGTAAATCATAGCAGAATACTGCAAGGGAGAAATATGGTAAGAGATTCTGTACCTCTGCATGTTTGCATGCATTCAGCATATATAGGAGGCAATGTTTAAAATGACAGTAGTATTTGGCCTAACCGTTTACCAACTGAAGATGCTTCTGAGATATTCCTGCAGCTGGTTACCATTTTATATCTTTTAACAGGGGAATATTTTATATGATAGCCTCGTGTTTCTCACACAAAGGGCACTAATTATGCAGCAGAGATGAATAAAACAGCTCAGATAAGGAACATCTCAAATTCACATCCTGTGCTACCCCACAAATCTGATAGAAGATTGAATTTATTTCCATGATGCAGATCATGGTAACAAAAAGCTTTTCACTCATTTCTGGACGGAGTTAGGGCACTGGCACATGAGACAAGTTACAGCAAGGTAGGTTGTGGTATGATTTTAAAGCCCATTGGCTTCCATGGTTGCTTCAGTGGATACTTTGGTGCAAAATATTACAGCAAAGCAAAGCTAAAACAGAACACCCATCTTTTACTGAAGGGTAAGGGTAAACTTCTTTGTATGTGGGTAATTCCCACAGACTAGATGGTTTGCTATTAGCTACTTCTCCATAAATAACCTAGTAGTTTGCCCGTAACCTGAGACTCTTCTGCTGCTAAGAGTTTGGTGCTAAGGGTTTCATGGAAGGACAGTTCCGTGGATAAAGAACTGTATTGAGGCTGCACCCAAAGTGTGGCTGTTAATGGGTCTATGTCCAAGTGGAGGCCAGTGACAAGTGGAGTCCCTCAAGGATCAGTACTGGGACTGGTCTTATTTAACATCTTCATCAGCGACACGGACAGTGGCATTGAGTGCACCCTCAGCAAGTTTGCTGGTGACACCAAGCTGTGTGGGGTGGCTGACACGCTGGAGGGAAGGGATGTCATTCAGAGGGACCTTGACAGGCTGGAGAGGTGGGCCCCTGCCAACCTCATGAAGTTCAACAAGATCAAGTGCAAGGTCCTCCATCTGAATCAGGGCAATCCCAAACACCAATACAGGCTGGGCAGTGACTGGCTTGAGAGCAGCCCTGAAGGAAAGGATTTGGGGGTATTGGTGGACAGGAAGCTCTACATGGCCTGGCAGTGTGCTCTTGCAGCCCAGAAAGCCAATCATATCCTGGGCTGCATCAAGAGAAGAGTGACCAGCAGGTCAAAGGAGGTGATTCTCCCCATCTACTCCACTCTTGTGAGACTCTACCTGGAGTACTGTGTTCAATTCTGGAGTGCCTATTACAAGAAACATATGAATGCGCTGGAACATGTCCAGGGAAGGGCTATGAGGATGATCAAGGGGCTGGAGCACCTTTCCTATGAGGACAGACTGAGACAGTTGAGTTCAGTATGGAGAAAAGAAGGCTCCAGGAAGACCTTATTGTGGCCTTCCAGTATCTTAAGGGGGCCTATAAGAAAGCTGGTGAGGGACTTTTTAGGCTGTCAGACAGTGATAGGACTAGAGGGAATGGATTAAAACTAGAGATGGGTTGATTCAGGTCAGACATTAGGAAGAAGTCCTTCACCATGAGGGTGATTAGACACTGGAACAGGTTGCCCAGAGAGGTGGTGGAGGCCCCATCCTTGGAAGTTTTTAAGGCCAGTCTGGATGGGGATCTGAGCAACCTGATCTAGTGGGAGATGTCCCTGCCTATGACAGAGGTTTGGAACTAGATGATCTTTAAGGTCCCTTCCAACCCTGATGATTTTATGATTCTATGATTCTATTATATCTGCATTTTCTGTTTATGTTGAAAATAAAAAAGAATCCAAAAGAAAAAAAAATAAATAACAGGAATTATAGGAGTATAATCATGAATAGTCATCTAAACAATAAAACCATCCGTAGAAGTTGGGCTCATTAGGATCTCTGTCTATATGGCCTTTCTGGTACCAAAGACACTTCTAAATAGCAAAATGTTTCTTTCAAAGTGGCCTTTTGGGCTGTGAAAGTGGATTAACCACAAAGACTTTCTGATCTCGTTCTGGGCAATGTTTGCATGTTTGGTCAGGGTCTTGGTGACAGAAAGATCCTATGAGGCACATGCTTCATCTCGTACTCACCACCAGGTTTCCTATAAGATATATAGCATGGCCCCACTCCATGAGCTCCCTGGAACTTGAAAAGTTTTCTACAAACTTATTGTAAATCCTTTTTTTCTAGGAACCCTTACAGTGTAGATTTAATATCTTCAGATCCCAGGGAAGAAGGTTTGGTTTTGGATACAATGCAGTGCAGAGAGTGGTGATTTAGAGGACTGTAAGGCTTTCCAAGCTATATCAGACTTACGGCACTGTCTGCTCTGTGCCTGTTTTCTGTAGCCATACATCTAGAGGACAGCACAATGGGTCTCACAGTGATCAGAAAGAAGTCATTCACTTGTTTATGAAATTCTTTTGTCTTCATTCCTAAAATTTGGAAGTTGGCTTAAAATCCTGAACATGATGTTTATGCTCCTTCTCATCATCTATTTTTATCATTCCCTACTATAACACTGCATATTCTCAGTATTGATATAAATGTTCAGTTCCCCACTGAATTTTGCTAAACTCCTCACCCTAGTGGTATATAATGTCAGTGATTTGTAAAGATTTATTGCACATTGTCTGATTTCCCCCCCTTTTCTACTTCTCCAACTGGTTGCCTTAAAATTTAATCCTGTGCTAATGTACCACTGTATTATTTTAGTGTGGCTTATCCTTTCTGAAATTCTTCACTGTCCATGTGTATTTGAATATAACCTAAATAAATCCATGTCATCTGCAAATTTTACTATCTTGTTACTTGACTCCATTTCTGGATAATTAATAAATACATTAACTTATTCTCTCATCTCTGATGCATCCTTAAAACCTTCTATTGCTAATATTTTATTATCATGCCTCTCCTGCTTTCTGATTCTTAGCTAGTTTGGGGGCTATAACAATACTTTGCATCCTTTTCCTTGTTGTTCATAACTGAATTGAGTCCAATAAATTCTCACAAAGTTGAACATATTTCCTTGAAATGTACATATTCTTCTCAGAGAATGTTGTCCATTGCAACAGGGTAAATTAACTGGTAGCTTATCCTTGTTTTGGACTTTGAGCATAAAATGACTGATGTACATCTCACGAACACACATACACATCAGCTCTTGTTTTGTGCACCCACCTGAATGCCTAGCTGTTGAAAATTTGCATAGAACTGTTAGGAATATTTTTCCTGAGTCATTGAGGGAAGAGGGGGTTTTCTTTTAATTATTTTGAAAAGTGGCTCTGTATTTTCAGTTTGGAAAAGAGCATCTCAGTGCTCCATCAGCAAACTCCTTTTAAAATAGCAAATTTTAAATATCTATCTTCTCAAGTGTTTTGTTTAATTCATCTTAGTTTTCCTTTGGCATTTCTCCTCTAAGCAAGTGTTCTGTGAATCCTAATCTCCAATGTGCAGTTACAGGGCCCACCTGTACAGCCATTAACACAGTGGAGTGTTGCTGTATGGATTTTATGTGCCACATTTACATGAAATTATGAAAGCATTAATAATAATGGCTTAATAAGCTATTAGATGTTCTCTGAAACTAGAAGAATAATCAGACCTGAGTTTCATTATTATTCTTTTTAAAAAGTTTGATGTTTCATATTCCTCTCAAGAAGAATGCCCTCCACAGTATATTCCTAACCATTGTCTTTTCAGGCAATTCTCAAATAACCCTTGGAAATAAAATAAATTTTTGCTCTTTAGATATTCCATTTGTTTAGAATATTACTAAACCAGAAGAGCTTATAAAGGACAATATGAAAACAGTAAAGAATTCAAAAAGTATCTGTTGTCTAAAAAGGCATTTTTTCCTTTTTAGTTTAAAATGCTCACACAAAACCTGTATTAATTTTAAATTACTAACTTCAGAGAGAAATGTAATAAAAAGTTTTGCTAATGCTTTGTTATCCTTACAGCTTCAACTCCAGCTCAAAAATGCAATTAATTCTGTAACTTACACTCTGTGGCGGATGTCATTCAAGCTGCGACAGCTTATTGGGTAGTTAAAAGGATAAAATCAAGTAGTCATTCTACTAATCCCTTTACAAGGAAACAGCTTTATGCATAAAAAATGGAACTTATGTGGTCATTAGCAGATGCTACATCAAGCAACCAAAAATACACACATTTAAATTCTTAAGCACAATCTATGAACACTACACAGATGGTTTCCAAGAAACTGTACCTAAATTGATTACGATAAAAATGATCTGCTGCAATTGTTTCTGTCAAAAGGGAGAACAGAATTTGTCCCAATGTGTCGCTCTGCCCACTCATGCAGAGAACCCAGCTGCTGAGACAGATGTTGCTCTAAGCACTTTATTTTAGGGTCATTAAAATGGTTACAGGGGTTAGTCATTCATTGTTTTATAAATTGTGCTTACTAGCTGAGCTCCATAGATGCTGGAAAACTTCTTTGTGGTTGATCAAAAAAAGTTACATGTCATATCACATTTACCTTATGCTGGCAGTAAAAAAAGGTGAAACACTCGCATAGGACAGAATGAGAAAAAAGCAATTACTTTTTCTGTTTTATTTAGAAGACCATATTTACTTAGACCTAATGTAATTTTGACGTCTATTCTGTAATCATCTGAAATGCAAAACCTGCCTCAAAGGCTTTCTATCTTTCATTTTAGTTCCTCTAATCATTAAAGAACTTGATTTTTCAATACAGCTCATTCCTGTACAATATTCCTTCTGTGGTATTATGAGCAAGATGTGTCAGACAAGCAAAGCTTTAAGATTGGTTGATTAGATCAGTGAAGAGTGGGTCCGTCTACCTCCCCACTGCCTTTGCAAATGTTGCTTTTTGGCAGTTTGAGCATACTCAGGCTTTACTTAAAAATATTTGGCTAAATCTCTTTTTTGTTGGCAGGTTCTATGGTTTTCCATGGCTCATCTAATTCAGGATTGACTTAACTGTGTGCATGTGATGTATTGGTGCAGCAGCTAATGTGTCAATGAGAAACAGAACAGTAAAAAGATGAAGCTTGGTGAAAAACATCAAGGTTGGCAAATCCAACTCCTTTTCAGATCATAGTGTAGCTTTTTATAGCCTCCACTACAAAATGTAGCCAACTTCCACTCCTTTATCTCATCTTTGTCCCCATCTACTTGTTATTTTGTAAATGGTTCTATTTATCTTCCCTAATATGTGGCTGAACTCTGGCAGCCAAATTCCCAGTTCTAGGTGGTGATCATAGATGCAGTCTAAGCAATATTTTTCCACCTTTCCTTTGCACATTTATGATAAAGTCAAGCATCTATAAAAAAAAAATAGTGAAAAAAATTTAGTAACATTTGACCTGCCTCCTTAAAACATGGCTGCTTTGGCAGTCAGTTGATTTCCTGAACTTTTGCAGAGAGGTTAATTTCTCTCCCCTGGCTTGCTAGGTTTTGTTTAGATAATTCTTCATGTATAGATCCTCATAACTCAATAGCATAGTATATCACTTGCTTTGAAAATGCCCTAAAGTTACAATTTTTAAAAGAAAAACAAGTTATCACCACAAAATTAAAAAAATTGGAGAACAAAGTCACCCTCTGCCACCAGATCTTTAGCACTGAGTGCACCTTCAGCAAGTTTGCTGATGATATTAAGCTGAGTGGTGCAGTTGATATGCCAGAGGGATGGGATGCCATCCAGAGGGACCTGGGCAGGATGAAGAGGTGGGCTCAGGTGAATCTCATGAGGTTCAACAAGGCCAAGTGCAGGGTCCTATACCTGGGTCAGGGCAACCAGCATTATCAATATAGGCTGGGAGAGGAGGTGCTAGAGAGCAGTCCTTTGGAAAAAGACTTGGGGGTACTAGTAAATATATACTATATAAGCTGGACATGAGCTACTAATGCACAGTGGCAGTCTAGAATGCCAACTGAATCCTGGGCTATATCAAAAGAAGAGTGGACAGCAGATCAAGAGAGGTGATCCTGCCCCTCTACCTGGAATACAGTGTCCAGATCTGGAGCCCCCAGCACAAGAAGGACATGGACCTATTGGAGCGTGTCCAGAGGAGACTCACAAAAATGATTAGAGGCCTGGAGCACCTCTCCTATGAAGACAGGCTGAGAGTGTTGGGGTTGTTCAGCCTGGAGAAGAGGAGGCTCTGGGGGGACCTTATAGAAACCTTACAGTACCTGAAAGGGGCCTATAAGAAAGCAGGGGAGGGTCAAAAGGTCACTACAAAAAAGGGTAATGGATTTAAGCTAGAAAAGGGTAGATTTAGTTAAACATTAGGAAAAAGTTCTTTAATATGACCATGATAGATCACTGGAATAGGTTGCCCAGAGAGGTGGTGGAGGCCCCATCCATGGATACATTCAAGGACAGGCTTGATGAGGCTCTGAGCAGCCTGACCTAGTTAGAGATGTCCCTGCTTATTGCAGGCAAGTTGGACTACATGACCTTTAGAGGTCCCTTCCAACCCAATACATTCTGTGCTTCTATGATTCTATAATCTATCCATTTCTGAAGTCCAATATCTCAAAAAAAACCACATTAGGTTAGAAGCAGACAGAAGCAGGAGAAGACCTTAGAAAACACAATCCCTAAAAATGCAGTGAGACATTCACTACTCTGCAGCAGGCACATTATATGCACTTCAACATTAATTTCAAATGAACTTACCCTTAAAAAACAGAAATTCAGCTAAGGAAGACACGTTTTTACCTGTCTGTACATTAAAATCTATACATTCTCTTAGTTTCACATAAATTTGCATTGAATTTTATCCGATCTGTATTTTGATCTTGCGACAAAGCCTTTAAATAGAGATTTTTATTTTTTGTTTTTTCAGGATTTGTCAATATTGTAAAACAGGTTCACCCATAAACTTTTTGTGTGCCTGAAGCAGAGAGGGGATCTTTCATATGTAAAATCCATTTATTATAGTTTCATGACATGAAAATTATTATTGCCTAAGTAAGTTGCTATTTGTTATAACTAGCAGCTGATTTCCCTGCAAATCAAGCTTAATAAAATGAGGGCTGTGTTAGAGGCTTGGGTACTCATGGAGAGCACTGATCTACACAGATACACTTTTCCCCTCTGCTTTTGTTTTCCAACACTGTAAAGTCTTCAGAATAACAACTGTCACCTACTCTGCTCATAAGCAATATCGACTGTAAAGATTCTTCCCATTTCAGGAAGTGCTTCTGGAAGGTGGTGTAACATTAAATACTACAGGTTCTCATCATTTGACATGTGTTTGGAGGTAACATTTAGCAGACGCATGCAAGTCCAGAGTAGTGGCAGAGTTGCACTTGCAGAACAAAAATGTTCTTTTTAATGTTGCTGGTTCATATATTACTAACAGAAGAAAGAGAAACATCCTGATGAAAATAAGCTTCAGTTCTTAAAAGAGTTTTTGATATTCTGAACACCAGGCATGACAACATAAGGCTGCTCACAGCCTGGGTGTCACTCCAAATTCCATTATACTTACATTAGATGCTGTTTGTTCCTCCTGCAAATGCACTGACAGATTTTTTTACAGCCCTGTACATGTTTGGGGTTTTTTTTAGTGTATAAAAGGTTTGTAGTTATTTTAGCCATGGAGTTACTAAAAAGTTATTAAAGAAAATCAAAGTTCAGTCCCATCTACCCTATACTAAGCTAAACAACATTTTCCTCTTTTAGAAATGAATGGGAATTTGCTAGTAAACTGCTTGCACTGAGATGGCTGGGGCTACAAAAAGCGTATGATGACTTCATGCATGTTATAGAAATGAAAACATTTTTCCTTGAAAAGCCATCACTATACCTAGGTCTAATTCACTTTTTTTTTTTTTTCCTTGCATTCTCTTATTGTTACGTATCAGTCACAGCTGAGATAGCAAAGAATGCCAGTATTTGTGCTATTGTGGAACAATAGTTACCCTGAAAAAGCATAGATTTTGTATGGATTGCAAAGAAACACAACACTTGCAATTGTGAGAAAAAAAAAAAAAGAGACAAAACCCAATAATAGAAACTCATCTGCTGGCACACTACAGCTTTTTTTTCAAGGTGACATTGTCTAGTGTTAAGATTAACAACTCCTGTGGGTTTATATAAATATAAAATATAACTATGACATGGTCACACTGAGTCCCTCTAGCCCTGCCAACTGTCTTCTAAAGTTGATGCTGAGAATGAAGAACAAGAGAACAATTTTTCCCTTTCTCTGAACATTCAGCATTTCAACAATTTGTGAATCAAGAACTTTCAGTGCTCCGCATGTCCCACCCTCCATGGTATCCACAAACCAAAAATAATGCTTTCCAAGGTATCAAGGAAGAAATCTTGTGCCCTTTAACATCTCTGCCATAACTGCCTTGGATTGAACAAAAAAGAGTTATACCTAGATGCATACACTTTTCTGTATCATTCGCTTTCCCTCCTCTACAAAAATCACTTATAGTGGAATAACCCCAGGTACAGAGGAGAGGTTTGAAGTTTGGAACTGCATTTCAGGCACTGACTTCTAGATTTGTCCACTGAGGTTTCCCCATGATCTCCCATTCAACTCCCCTGCAGGTGCTCCTGCCCTCTTACACCTCCTCCAGCACTCTGCATCTATGTGAGTGACCCAAGATAATCCCTCTCTGCTGCTTACTAACAACCTGGACTCCTTATTGTCTCCTCCCTTTTTCTCCACAGAGAAATCCTTACTATACTACTGTGATCCTTAAGAAAACACCCTTGTGTGAAGATAGGGGATGTACCTCTTTGACAGTACTACTTTTACTTCCTTCACCTGGTTCAGGTCCTGCACAAGTTCATCATTCGATTTAACTGATACCAAGCAGCTTCAGGGGATACCATAAATATGTACATACCTTCAATTTGGAAAGAAACCATCAAGGAAACTACAATGACAGGTGTCATCTTGTCATGAATCTATGGAGTATTGTATTTCTATAAAAAAGAATTCATTTACATCGTGTGATCACTGGAAAGTGAGAAGTAAACATCCTCAGGTCCAGTGGAAACTATAGACTTTTAGATCCATTAATATCTTTACCATTGTGCATTCTCTCACTTAAAAAAAACCAACCAAACAAACAGCACATATCTCTGATTAAACTTAGTTCACAGAATAATAGAAAACAGAGAACAAGAATACATTTTGGCTACTCATTCACTGCTGGCTGGAGGATCAGAAAGCACCTGTGACTGCGTAGGTGTATTTTTCTACTCTAGTTTATTATCTTCTAAATTTTTCTGATGGAAACCACATCCTCTCACCCAGAACTGGGAGGTGTTTATTAAAGATGATGAAAGCACAAAAAGAGCAGCTTCCCCCCACCCACCCAAAATACATGGTACAGATATGATTGTCTATAATTTTCTTTGTAACTGAACTGTAAATGTGACCTTTGCAAACCAACAGTACTTTTCAAACTGAGAAGTGCTTCAGCTGTATGACAGTATGGTATGTGATTTTGCAGAGCCTTGCACTTTCACCTGTGGGTAAAGTGAATTCAAAACATGATTGTCTTGATTTAGTAGTAGATGGACCCTTTCTTTGCCAGCACAAATGGATCTCCACAGAGGTAGGCATGTGACAATCAGATCCTATTACTTTTAAATAAAAACTTTAATATTCTGGCATTAAAAGAGTGATCACATTCAACATCACATGGGAAGGCCAAGAAAATTAATGGTTAAAATGCCCATACATTCTGTCATCCATTCCATTATCTCTCTTAGAGGTGTGTCAAAAAAAGGGAAGTAGAAAAGCAAATCAGATAATGCATGTTCTTTTGCCATTCCAAGCAAATTGGACTTGTTAACTCAGGAATTCCTTTTCTCTTAATATTATCATTGGAAATGGTATTAAAGTTACGTAAATGCATCCAAGAGTTAAAACGTTTGTTTCCTTCATTTTGCTATAAACAGCTCTTATACAGTTAAACATCCAGGAAAAGAACATCATCATCCATTCATTGCAAACCACCAGTACTCATATCATGAGCACAGCACATATGTTTTTTTCCCATATTAAACATGTAAAATTATTATAAAAGGATCAGTGGAAGTGGGTTTTTTTCAAGGCCTGATCACTCTCTCATATACTCTTAGAAAGTCCTTTGCCTGTAGAAGTTGTTTCCAGCTGCCTCCATGCAAGTCACTCCACATAGGCTTTAAACAGAAGGACTTGGGGGCAGGGTCCAAGATGGCAATGCTCATGCCATCACATCCAACTGGGGAATAAGCCAGGCCAACCAGAGCAGCAACAAATGTTCCTTAGCTCCCTCCTAAGCTGAGAGAAGGCCCACCACCTCAAGGTTGTATATGACTGTGGTGGTTCTTTTTGCACTCCTCCAGGGAAACCTTGCTTCCTTATGTCTGAAATGCTGAAACACCTGTACATCAACTCACACAGCATGGGGAATGAACAGGAAGAAGTAGAGATTTGGGTGTGGTCTCAGCCATTATCTCATTGCAATTACAGATGCATAGTGAGATGGCTTGCATGACTGGAATACTGTCATGGATGACTATGTATTTTTTAGGAAAGACAGACCAGCAAAATGAGGTGGTGAAATTGTTCTTTATGTGTGAGAGCAACTGTAATGTATTGATGTCTGACTACTGGGGGATGAAGAATGTGTTGAAAGTTTGTGGGTAAGAATATTGGTCTAATATTGCTGACACTAGTGTTGGTATTTACTACAGGTCACCTGAAAAGGAAGAGGAAGTCAGTGAGGCCTTTTACTGACAACTGAAAGTAACCTTATGTTCACATACCCTGGTTCTCATAAGGGACTTCAATCACCCTGATAGTTACTGAAAAGGTGAGACAGCTAGGCATGCACATACCAGCAGGATCCTGCAGAGCACTGATGATAATGTTTGACACAAGTGGTGAAGGAGGCAATGAGGAGAGGTGTGCTACTGGACCTTGCATTAACAAAGAATGTCTGGTTGGGGATGTGAAGTCTGGAGGCAACCTTGGCTCCATTGACCATGAGATGGTGGAGTTCAGTATCATATGTGAAAGATTCTGGACAATAAGTAGGATTACAACCCTGGACTTCAGGAGAGATAACTTTGGCCACTTTAATGACCTACTTGAAGGAATCTCATGGGTTAGATCTCTAGAAGGTAGGGGGCCCTGAGGGAGGTGGTTAATATTCAAACACCACTACCTTCAACCTCAATATCAGTGCAACCCTATGAATAAGAAATCAAGCAAAGAAGGAAGGATGCCTGTATGGATGTGCAAGAAGCTTCAGGAAAAATGCAAATGGAAGAAGGAAGATTACAGTGCGTGTAAAATGGGACAGG
The DNA here is from genome assembly GCA_024605025.1 of Megaceryle maxima. Taxonomy (NCBI): domain Eukaryota; kingdom Metazoa; phylum Chordata; class Aves; order Coraciiformes; family Cerylidae; genus Megaceryle; species Megaceryle maxima. The sequence goes on from JANHGN010004617.1 coordinate 113,601, forward strand.
CTAGGTCCCAGAAAGGAAAGAATATAGGAACATTTTCAGAGTATGTAGGGATGTAACAAGGAAGGATAAGGCTCACTTGGAAGTAAATTTGGCAAGGGATGTCAAGAACAACAAGGGCTTATTCAAGTACATCAGTAGGAAAAGGAAGACTAGGGAAAATGTGGGTCTACTGCTGAATAAGATGGATGCCCTGGTGACAGTGGATACAGAGAAAGCAGAGTTACTGAATGCCACTTTTGCTTCAGTCTTTACTGCTAAGTCTGGCCTTCAGAAATCCCGGACACTGGAGGTAAGAGAGAAAGTCTGGAGGATGGAAGATTCTCCCCTGGTTGATGGGGATTGGGTTAGAGATAATTTAGTTAAGCTGGATACCCACAATTCCATGGGCCCTGATGTGATGCATCCACAAGTGCTGATGGATCTGACTCATGTTGTTGCTAAGCCACTTGCCATCATTTTTGAAAGGTCATGAAGAACAGGAGAGGTTCCTGGGACTGGAGGAAATTCTATGTTACTCCAGTCTTCAAAAAGGGCAAGAAGGATGACCCAGGTAATTACAGCCTCACCTCTATTTATGGGAAGGTGATATAGCAGCTCATTCTGGAGATCATCTCTAAGCACATAGGAAAGCTTAGAAAGTGTGGGTTAGATGAGTGGACAGTGAGGTGGGTTGAGAACTGGCTGATCGATGTAGCTGAGAGGGTTGTGATTAGTGGCATGAGAGGGTTGTGATTAGTGGCACATAATCTAACTGTAGGCCTGTAGCCAGCAGTGTTCCCCAGGGGTCAGTACTGGGTCCAGTCTCATTCAACATATCCATGACCTGGATAAAAGTACAGAGTGTACCCTCAACAAGTTTGCTGATGATATAAAACTGGGAGGTACAGCTCACACTCCAGAAGGCTGTGCTCCCATTCAGCGAGACCTGGACAGGCTGGAGAGCTGGACAAAATGCAACCTGATGAAGTTCAACAAAGGCAAGTGTGGAGTTCTGCACCTGGAAAGGAATAACCCAATGCACCAGTACAGGCTAGTAGTTGACCTGCTGGGAAACAGTTCTGTAGAAAAGGACTTTGGAGTTCTGGTGGACTACAAGTTAACCATGAGCCAGCAGTGTCTTCTTGGGGTGCATTAAGAAGAGTGTGGCCAGCAGGTTGAGGGGAGTTCTTTTTCCCTTCTACTCTGCCCTAGTGAGTCCACATTTGGAGTACTGTGTCCAGTTATGGTCTCCTTAGTTGAAGAGAGACAAGGAACTACTGGATGTAGTCCTGGGCAACCTGGTCTACGTGAGACTGCTGTAGCAGGTGGGTTGGACTTGATGATCTTCACAGGATCCTTCCAACCCCTACCATTCTGTGATTCTGTGATACAGCTCAGTTGCCTCTCAGTCTTTGACAATTCCAAAAACCCCACATGTGACTTTGGTCTGTCTTTTCCAAGTGCTTTAAGACCTCTGGATGGAAAGTTCACTGCAAGATTTAGGTGGCATTACCGTATCTCTTCTGTCAAACTACCTATAAATCTTAATTCAAAAGCTGCTTTATCAGACTGCTCACTCTCCTCTTTGTAATAAACTTCATCCGGATAACATTAAGCAAATATTATGAAATAACTTTCATTAGACCTTGCTAACTAGATCCTGCAAGTAATAACCTGTTCTGCAAAATTGTGCCCAGTACAGCTGGAGAAACATAGTACAGGAAAGATGCAGAGCTATGAAGATTGGATGACAAGGGGGTACACCATTCTTTCTAGGACTAAAACATTTTGTTTTACTTGACTTTAAAGGTGTTTTCTGGGAACAGGAGTCTTTGTCAAATGCTAGTGCCATATATCAGATGATATTCAGAAAATAGAGGCTGAGAAAAAAACTTGTTGCTTCTTTTCAGTTTCCTCCAATAAGGTGCAACAGTGCATACACACCCTTAGTGAGCTGGGGGTTAATGGCAGCTGGCAGGTAGATTTTCACATCACATAAAACTACAGACCAGTTTAAGTCTGACCTGAGTGACAACAAAGAAGCTGAGAGAAACAGACTTGTAGACCTATAGGACCAGAGATGAGTATTCTCTGGATAACCAAAGCTGACATGTTGCTCAGGTTCTTTGTTTCATCTGGAATGTTTAGGTTTTATATATGTTAATATATATTAGGTTTTTTTTCTCTGATTCATTGTCTCCCATAATGCACAGGCTTCCTGTTTGTGAGGCTTCTTTTTACCACCTTGTTTTTGCACTCGATCAAAGTAACCATGTTATCCTTTCATCATCGGAATTATAATTACAAAAATTCCCCCTGCTGGACAAACACTAGACTGTTAGTCTTCCTTCAAACAAATCTGAATTTTTATTTTGTTAATCTTTAATTTATTAGGAACAACTGATGTAAAATTTTTAAATCTTCTGTCTTTTTTTTTTTTTTTTCCCAATATTCCACCACCTTCTGAGACTTAGGCACATTAGATGTCTAAAAAGCTGGTAAAACAATCAGATTCTCTGTTGTCTTGCTATAAATGCCAAGGCAGAAGGAGAACAGAGAAAGAGAGGGTGAAAGTGTTCTGGGGTGACAGAAGGAGAGTGAAATCTTCACTCCAGAAACACTGGATGGACACCTCAGCTTCAGGCTATCTAAAGTCGGTTGTCCTCTGAAAGTACCTCTTCTTTTCACCAACCATCAGTGAGCCAAGAGCCCATCAGCTGCTTCAGTTAGGATCTTAAAGTAGAATGTGATTAATTCAAACCTTAGAGACCAAAAGAGTCTCTGAAAGAGTATTTTCAGAGAAAAAATAAAACAAACTCTGCAAAATAAATTTGACAGTGCACTTACTACTCTGTGCTATCTCCCTGCATGACTATATCTCAGTAAAGTGAAGGTATATAATTTCACTTTCAAAGCATGACAAATTTATTTTCATTTACTGTACATGAAGAGCACCCAGATGGGAAGGTGGAAAGGAATAGGTAAGCCCAGCTTGCCCTATGGTTAACATACCTCTGAATAGGAAGTGTAAAACTGTGGATCTATTCTCTAGGAATCATGTTAGAGGCATTCAGCTACTTGGCAGTTAGCGCAGTGTGCATGCTAAGTCTTTTTTGAATATGGGTCTTGTCCTCAAGATTTAGATGTGAGCACAGTCAGCAACAATAACAGTGAATTCAGACTAAAGAACTGGTGAGAGGGGGTATGTTTGTTCTCTAAGCATATTTATTAATAACTAGCAAATGAATATTCTAACACCAACCTCACAGTTTTACACTGAGTGTGCATATCTTATCAGGGGACTGAAGGACTCCTCCCTAGCCAGCCAAACTGGAAAAGTTGTGGACAGGTTGGTGGATGGCTTACTTCTGGCTTACATGTGTTGTCTGTCATTTTATGGCACAGCTCACTCTTGTATTGAATCACACATAATCACAGAATGGAAGAGGTTGGAAGGGACCTCTGAAGATCATCCAGTTCAACCCACCTGAGAAAGCAGTGTCACATAGAACAGGTTTCCCAGGACTGCATCTAGGTGGGTTTTGAAAATCTCCAGAGAAGGAGACTTCACAACATCTCCGGGAAGCCTGTTCCAGTGTTCTGTCACAGTCATTTGTAAAGAAGTTTTTCTTCATTTACAGATGGAATTTCCTGTGTTTTAGCTTGTGCCTCTTGCTCCTGTCTCTGGGCACCAGTTAAAAGAGACTGACCCCATCCTCTTGACACCCACCCTTCAGATATTTATAAACTTTGATGAGATCCCCTCTTAGTCTTCTCTTCTCCAGGCTAAACAGCCCCAGGGCTCTCAGCCTTATAAGAGAAATGTTCCAGTCCTTAATCATCCTCATAGGCCTCTGTTGGACTCTGTCCATTAGTTCCCTATCTCTCTTTACATTGATGTAATGAGACTGCAGCATTAAGACCACAAATTAGCTTTGCTTTGCTGATATGTCTGATAGCAGTGGGAGTTACTAGGAATGAACAGGTCACTGCACTATGCCCTGAATACATCTTCGCTATGCACTTACGGAATTCAAGGCATAGACAAATGTTTTTTCTTTGGCAATAATAAATCTATGTCTCCCAACCCTTGGTCCTGTAGGATGAGCAGCAATCTTTTTTGAGTGCATTCAAGGCTATTTTGTGGTGGTTACAGAGGCTTTCTAATAAAACATAGTTGATTCCCACTCAACTTACTGAGAGAAATTTTCATCTGGTTTAAGTGGATGTACTTGTTTGAATCTCCATTTCAAAAAAGTTGATCCAACATGGAACTACTTAAGAACTAGTCAATTTATTCATGTACTCTACCTTATCTATACTATATGATAACATCATCAAAAGGACAAAAAGTTGTGGTGACTCAATACATTAAAAATAATTCAATTAAAATGGATAATCTTTTATAGGATATGGTTTGATTGTTGCATAGTAATATTTGTAACATAACTAAGTACATTCTGGGCTAGATCTCTGTGTATCCAGTTTCCTTGTAGTGTGGAATGATGACTTTGTAACATGCTTTAGTACTGTGGCATGCTAACTTTACTGTTTGAATTTTAAGCATTTGGCCCTGTGAGATGAAATTTCATTTTAACATTACCAGCAAAGATTATAAGATGAGCTAAACGGATTGTACCCTGCCAAGGAATCCAGACAAGTTGCTTCATTTTATAGGAATTTACTTCATTTTATTGGAATTGTGCTACAAATTTTCTATTTTTATCTTTTTAATTAACACCCAATATCTTTCAATCCTGGTAGTGTTCTGCTGCCTTATGACTGTTTTTAGGTATGGGGTTAATCCTGTCCTCCTGGAAACCAGCTTTCAATCACTATTATGGGAACATGATTGAGATTTGTTGAAAGTTATAAAATGTCTGTCATTATGTGGGTTTCACTGTGATAATAAAGAATCCAGTCCTGCAACACTTCACAAGGACAGAAAGTTTAGTAGCAAAGCACAACCTGGAAGGTCTTCAGTATTCGCACCACAGCTTTACTATGATGATATTGAAGGACTGAAAGGCAGCTTAGGTGAAAAGGTAATTAATCTATTGGCTTTTGTGCAGGAACTTCTAAAAGGGTAAATCTTGATTGTTTGGTTTTGCTGTTTTAAATTGTAGTAACACTTGGAGATTGCCACTGCCATTGAAGTCAATGGTGAAACTTGGACAGTCTGCCTGCTTGCTTCACATCAGCTTTCAAACAGCTGTCAGGTGATAATAGCTGTGAGATGACAACAACCTGAGCTGAATTTGAACCAGCAAAACTTTACACAGTGGGTTTTTAATGCCCCAAATTGTCTTTTGCCATGTTATATTGTGGATTTTAGTGTATAACTTCAGAAAATTGTCCTTTCTACCTCAATTTTCTTAGGTAACAAATCTGTATGCAGATTGATGCCACCTTAATAGTTGCAAGATAACTAATGACTAGTAATTGATTTCCTGCACTTGAGAATGGATATGTCTGTTGGCTAAACCCTCAGTATTTTAGAGTGAAGTGTCAGAGAGGAAACAAAACCATTATATAAACAATTACAGAATGAGAAATTTGTCACCCAAAATGTCATATTTTATTTCAGTTGTTCTCTTTGTTTCTTCCACCAAGATGTTAACAGGAATAGGAAGAGTATTAAAACAGTTGTTTTCTTCTGAAAGTGAATTTCTCAACTGAGACATTATTTATCTGTAACTGAATAATATATTTTCTATATAATGAAAAGCAAGAGAAATCAGGATCACTTACCAAATTGTCTACAGAAATAAATAACTAATGACATTAGGATCCTAAAATATTGAATATTGAATAGGAAAGTGGCCTAATTCAGATAAAGAGATTGAAATCACATGAATCAAAATGAGTAGAGCAGGTCTGGTGTCACCTTAGTAAAATATTAATGTTGAACTTCTGGTAATGTTTTCCATAGTGGCTTTCCCCTACAATGAACACAATAAGGAGCACTTGAGAAAACATTAGTGGCTAGTATTTATTGCTTTGATCATAGCAAACTGGCCATATGGAGTTTAGTGTTCTCAAGACCTTATGAATCAAATGTGTCATATTGTATATTTTTAAGGCAATTTAGCCATCAATAAGAAAACTTCTAAAATGGAGATGGCAATATAATGACAATCTGTCTTCCCAGCAAGGTTCTCAGTGAGAAACCTTTGGTGAGGATTGGGTTAGAAATCACATGGGTAAAGCAAACATATACAAATCCATGGGTCCTGGTGGGATGCACCAATGAGTGCTGAGGGAGCTGACTGATGTTGCTCTACCACTCTCCATCATTTTTGAAAGATCATGGAGAACAGGAGAAGTTCCTGAGGACTGGAGGAAAGTCAATGTCACTCCATTCCTCAAAAAGCTCAAGAAGGAAGACCCTGGTAATTACAGACCAGTCAGCCTCACTTCCATCCCTGGAAAGGTGATGGAGCCATTCATTCTAGAGATCACCTCTAAGAACATGGAAGAAAAGAAAGTTACCATGTGTAGCCAGTATGGATTTACTAAAAGGATGTTATATTTGACTAATTTGATAGCCTTCTATGATGGTATGACTGAATGGGTACATTCAGGGAAAGCAGTGGATATTTTATGCCTTAACTTCAGCAAAGCTTTTAAAACTGTCTCCCATAACATCCTTGTGGGTGAGCTCAGGAAGTGTGGGTTAGAAAAGTGGATGGTGAGATGGGTTGAGAACTGACTGAACAACAGAGCTTAGAATGTTGTGATCAGTGGGACAGAGTCCAGTTGGTGACCTGTAAGTAGTGGTGTTCTCCAGGGATCCGTTCTGAGTCCAGTCTTATTCAACATCTTCACCAATGACCTGAATGACAGGACAGAGTGTACCCTCAGCAAGTTTGCTGATGATACAAAACTGGGAGGAGTGTCTAACACACTGGAAGGCTGTGCTGCCATCCAGCAAGATCTGCACAGACTGGAGAGATGGGCAAAGGTAAACCTAATAACATTCAAGATCAAGTGTAGAGTCCTGCATCAGGGGAGGAACAACACCACACACCAGTAGAGGTTAGTGGTTGACCTGCTGAAAAGCAGCTCTGCAGAGAAGGACCTTGGAGTCCTGGTGAACAGCAAGTTATCCACAGGACAGCAATGTGACCTTGTGGCCAAGAAGGCTAATGGTATCCTGGGGTGCATAAAGAAAAGCATGTCCAGCAGATCGAGGGTGGTTCTTCTGCCCTCTACTTTGCCCTAGTGAGACCACATCTGTATTATTGTGTTCAGTTCTGCTCTCCTCAGTTCAAGAGGGACAGGGAAATACTAGAGAGAGTCCAATGGAGAGCTACGAGTATGGTTAAGGGACTGGAACACCTCTCTTATGAAGAAAGGCTGAGAGAACTGGGGCTATTTAGCCTAGAGAAGACTGAGAAGGGATATAATTAATATATACATATATCTGAAGGGTGGATGTCAAGTAGAAGGGGCCAGTCTCTTTACAGTGGTGGCCTGCTATAGGACGAGGGACAATGATTACAAACTGGAACATAAGAAGGAACTTCTTTCCTGTGAGGGTGACAGAGCCTGGAACAGGCTGCCCAGAGAGGTTGTGGAATCTCCTTCTCTGGAGACTTTAAAGCTTACCTGGATGTGTTCCTATGCAACCTGCCCTAGGTTCCTGCTCTGTCAGGGAAATTGGGCTCAATGATCTCCAGAGGTCCCTTCCAACCCCTATACCATTCTATGATTTACAATTTTATGAAAAGCATTTGTAAAAGGGATGCCATAGGCAAAATTTTAATTAATGAGGTTAATTCAGTTCATGTGCTGTAATTTAAATTATGTGGAATATTCAGAGTAATTTAAACAGATTAATACAGAAAGCAAAATGCAATAGACATACGAGTCAATATTAGCTTCATTTTGAAAGAATAAATATCACAAATATTGGAAACTCAAACTGACAATCCTTGCCTTTTAGGGTTTTTTTTAAGGAAAACTTTGAATTACATTTTTGCCTATATAAAATTTTACTATAATTTTTTAAATTACAGATGCTTTTTGCCATGTCATTTCTGTTGCCTTAAAAAAAAAAAAGCATATATTCAATAATCTCCTGACGTGTCTCACCTAAAATTATAGCCATATTGTCAAATTGAAAGAAATTAGACATGTTAGAGATTAGAAATGTTGCCTGCCCCTGTTCTCTTTGTAAACTTGGGGAAGGCTCTGCCTTTTGGCATTTTGCAGTTTGTCCCATGGGGCACTGGGGAATTAAATGAACCTTTCCTCTAGGCTCGATGGAATTTTGGCGATGACTGACATCTGGTGTTGAGGGAAAGGGCACTTGGTTTTCCACGGCAATAGTAAGCTGTTCCAACTGGAAAGAGTGTTGGGTTGGATGGCAAGGAGCATCAGAGATGAATTTCAAGGCAAGATGCTAATTTTTCAGCTGACTGAGCAGCGTGTACTCTATTGCAGAGTTTGGGGTCATTTCTAAGAACACTAGGAATAATTTAAATGCTGTAAATGACAAGCACCTTAAAAAATCTACAGAGTATGGACTTGGCAGAATATTACATGATAATAATTATTGATCCCTTATATCCCAGCCTAAGGATTTAGAGGAAGTCTGAACTTTCTAGAGGATAACATTGTGAAGTATGCTTGCTAATTATCTATCCTTTCCATTAATCTGTATTAAGGAAAAGAACTCAGGACCTATTATTTTCCTTCACTACAAGGTAGATTACATCACAATATCAATGTGAAATATCAGATGTCAGTGCCTAGTTATCAGGTATAGGTTATGATCATATTGAATCTCATGTCAAACAGCAGGTTTGTTTGAGAGGTTTATAGGCAAAGAACAGCAGATGGTGTAAACATAAATATGTCCCAACTGCCCTTACAGAAACTGACAAAACCTAAACCACCAGATGAAAAAAAAAATCACCTTGTTAACAGGTTTGGAAGCAGAGTATTTTCTTCAATTTGATTACTTTTGTGTATTTGTTAAAAGCAGCCTCTGTCTTACTATTTGCATGTTGTTACCATCTTAACTATATTCACAGTTTCCTCTGGAAGGTGAGCACAGCATATGTGGAGACTTCTCAAGTCTGAAGCATCACTATAGAAATGCATTTCTTTAACACCAGAGTACAGGTCAGACTCACCTCTGAAATATCAACTCAAGCTTCAGGAATTATCTGAAACTTCTTAAAGGTGTTTTTGTTATCATCCTCGTAATATACAGTTACAAAAAGTAAGTGATACTACAGAAATCAAATAGCCCACTTCACTGCATGTGCACACTGAAAATCTATGTAGAGTTGTATACAGACATTTGAAAATGTGCCATGTAATAAGCAAATAGCTTAAATACCAGATAGGGAAAAGCATAACAGCAATTCAGATAAAATGACTGAAAGTAGTTGTTACAAGCAAGACCAATGAATTGCATAATAAGGAGGAATCTAGCTGGAAATATATGTTTTTTAAATTAAGATGAAAGTGCAATTTTACTGTAATTATGACACTAAAATTGGAAGGGGAGCAATACAAGAGAAAAGACTGAAATTCTTTAAGTGTCAAAAAGCATTTGAAAAGTAGGTTACTTTCAACACATTGTAGAATCGATTCTTGGAAGTGAAGAACTATGCATCTAAGAGTTGAGCATCTGTTTTAAGACAGTGCCCTGCACTTTCTTCTTAAGGCAGTGGAGACAAGGATGGGAAATTTCAAAAGATTGACTAGCCCTTCCTAAGATAGGTGTACAGATAGGTAAAATAATTCCTTCTCTGAGGGTGTCCATCTCTACTTACTGATGTTAGAAGATCAGATAAGTAGTCAGACTAAACACTCTCCTTTCTGTCGAATTTGTCTCAAGTCAGAGACTGTAAACAGTCAATAATCAAACATAAACAGCTGAAAGAGAAATCCTTATTTTGACCATTTCAGATCTTCCAGTCCAACTTTTGACTGAATATTTTAATGATCTGTTGACAAGCAAGCTTTCACGCGGTCTTTGAGTTGTCTTCCCTTAATTTCTTTTTTCTAATTATTTTAATTATAGTTAATATGCACACTAATGCAATTCTAAAAGTGCTTTTGATGTGTATTTATTTCATAGCACTTCTAAGATTTTATACTTCTTTGAAGTGCACAGTTGTGAAACTAGCATCAATTTGAATTACTATGGACAGTTGAATCAGAACCAAGCTCAATGTCAAATTCTTCTCCTTGTGTGTGAGAAATTGCTGCTGTTCTTGATGTGTCTAACACCTGCTACCTCTAACCTGAGGGTAAAGGGATTAGTGAATGGACTTGATTTCATTTCTTAGCCTGAAGTATATTGAAGCAAAAATTAATGTAGAAATTGAGGAGGATATCTGCTGTGACTTTCATTTTGTAATTTAAACTTCATGAGCCAGCATTTTGGTATTGAGTGATTTAGGAGGCCATAAAGAAGAGATAAATAGCAATAATATGATGAACTATAGTTTAACATTGTCTATCTAAAGAATGAAATCTCTGAAAAGAAGTCAATCTTCCAGACACAGAATTCTGAATATATGGAATTGCCTCCACTGTCCAGTATATATTTTGGCTTATTACAAGAAATAGCTCAGCTTTAATTTTGTTCTGGGGACATGAACAGCTTTTGGTGCCTATATAATCAGTATCTGTTGCTCTTTATTTTCATAGGATCATATGATAATTGTTTGGAAGGGATTTCAGGAGGTCTTCAGTGCAATCTTCTGCTCAAAGCAGAGTAAGCTATGAGATAAGGACAGGTCTTCAAAACCTCGAAAATGGAGACTGCATAACCTTTCCAGACAGTCTGTTTGGCTGCTTGGCTGTCTTTGTGGTGAAAAGGTCTTTCTTATATCCATATTGAATCTCTTTTATTGAAACTTGCGCTCTCTGCTCCTTAGTCTTCCAACATGCACCTCAGGTCTTCTTGATAACCTCCTACTGGGGGACTGCTTTTAAGCCTCGCGGAAGCTGTCTCTTTTTAAGGATGCATGATGCACAAGGCCAGTACCTTCAGCCTCACTCATAGGACAAGAGCTCAAACCCTGGCATCTTGGTGGCCTCCACTGAACTCACTCCAGTTTTACAATATCTTCCTTGTATTAAGGGCCCAAACTATATGCAATGCCTAGATGTGGTCTAACGAGTACAGTAAAGCAGAATAACCCTTTCCTCAAGGCTATGCTTCTACTCATACAAACCAGGATGCTGTATGTCTACTTTGCTGCCAGGGCACACAGCTGACCTATATCCACCCTGTGCCCACCAGCATCCCCAGGTCCTGTTAACAGAGCTGTTTCAGGTCCCTGAGTACATTAAAAGCTTAACTGACCTGCTTAACTTTCCCTGGGATCCCCACACATTCTAGCTGCCCAGTACCCCATTTCAGTCTAGTTTGGGTCTGTCAGTCCCTGCAGTTAGACCACAGCAGTGCTGTTTTCCAACCCTGTCTCCTTTTGCTCCTGTCTGGAGCCCCTGGATGTGCCCTGGCCCCTATTCATCACTTGCTGTATTCAGAGATGCCAATGGACCTCGTTACTAGCCTATGGTACTATGCCCTGTGGTTGAGGCACAACCATCACTGGGTCACCCTCAGATCCAGCTCCCTCTCCCTGGCCCTGGGGTTGCTGCTGGGTCATGCTGCTCCCTGAGAAGATACATCCTTGACAGCCAGCCCCAGACTATATTGCTGCCAAGGTTTCTTCCCTCCCAGATGTAGGACTTTGCATTTGTCCTCGTTGAATTTCATAAGGCTCATGTTGGCCCACTCCTCCAACCTGGCTAGGTCTCTGAATGGCAGCCTTGTCATTTCCTTCATAATATATGTATGCAAAATATACACATATATACATAAATGCATAACTGTCCTACATTTTAGAGTACCAAAATGGTTTAACTATGTCACCTTCATGACTGTATACACTTCTACAAGAACTACAGTGTTAATGAAATTCTCTACTATAACTGTACTGTCTACTGTGTTTGACACATAGAAAATAACTCTCCCCATTCTCAAGTGAATGATCACCTTTCTCCCCTAATTCTTAGTTCTCCAAATGAGAACTAAAAATTACTACACCAATTTCATTGTCTCAGGCTTTCTAAAGATAGAATAAATAATGAAGCAGTTGGAATGTTTGTTTATTTTAGTAAACCTTTTGTAAGTATAAAAAAATTATTGAGGCTAAATTTAATTTCAGCATTTAGTTAAGGACCTGCATTTGTGCTTTGTAACAATGACTTTACTGCATCAGTTTAACAGTACACTGTTCTACTTTGAAATTGGTATGTGACTCCCATGGCAAGAAATTATCTCTACTGGTATCATATAAATCATATTTTAGTGTTTCTGGATGCATCTGAAACATTATTTTTAGAAAAATCATATTCTGGGCAGAAAGAGTTATTTAACTTTATTCTTCTTGGCTATCTAGAAAGATCAGATCAAAGACATACAGAGTTGACTTCACTTTACTAAAGCTTTACTTATTTATTCATTGCAGTATGAAGATTTTCTTATTTTCTTTGTAAATATCTGAAATTTCAACATTGTATCTGCTTTGGATTGCAAATGAAACATTTCTAAATGTTCATAAGAACGCATGAATTTCTCACAAAAGAAATGTGGCTAGACTGTGCCTTGATGATGCAAGAGATTCAGGATTTATTCTTTTTTTTTTTCCAAGTAAAAAACAAAAATGACTGAAAAGAGTGTAAGAGATTTATGTCTACCTACTGATTATATAGAATACTTAAGCTATTAATTAGGGAACTCTAGTTAGGTTCCTGGGATTAGCCATGGTGAACTGGACATTTTTTATCCACAGAATATTTAATTACATGATATGAAGCAGTTGCAGAAAATGGTGTAAAAGGTCTTGACTCTAAAAAACCCACTTTCCTTCTATGAGACCTAGACCCAGATCCTTGCTTTGAACTGAGTGGATATGAACTCTGCATTCCAGGTGAGTGCCCTACACAGTTTCTGTTTGTCTCTCCAGAAACTGGAGAGACGTGTTCTGGCCATGAGATATGTTAAAGTAAATCATTATGTTACCACAAAAAGTTTTTGTTGGTCCTTGTCCAGTGAACAAATACATATTTTTTTCTTTTTTTCTGAATATAAGCTACTAATCAGTTACTCTTGTGAGAAACAGCATGAAAGCACACATGAAAAGGATAGCTCTCTGCCCAAAAGAGAACTGAGTAGGTGCTAAAAAGGCAGTATTATCCTTTTTTTTTACAGATAGGCAGTTGAAGGATAGAAAGTGCAATCAAGTTGTCTTGGCCTAACACAAAACACCTAGTGGTAGAATGTAGTGTTCAGTCCAATTACTCTGTCTCCCACTCTTCTGCAGGAGCTCCAAGGCTGTTCCTCAAATTAATATTTGTTTGTGTTGCAATTGACTTACTCTGAGCTTTTCACCTAGATAAAGATTAAAGAAATATATGTCAGCCACATAAAAACCAGAATACTCTGTCCACTCAGAAAATCAAGCATAGGTGTATCTTTGTGACATTAAATGATACAAGATATAAAAGTAGTCAGAGGAATTATACCAGTTTTAAATTCACTATTCAGCTTTAGTTTTACAAATTCCTCATTTCATAAAGTTGGATTATAGGCATGATCTCACATTGGCGTTCAACCCTATTCTGGTATAAATATCTTCAGACATACATGGATAGGAAAAATGAAAATACAGAGACACAGCAAAACCTGACAAAGTATTTAAAGAGAATATCACAAAGTCCTTTACAAGAAATGCAGCATTTTGAATGTTTTCACATTTCTCTTCAGAGGGTCTGTGAAAATTATCTAAGGTTTATGCATGCTACTTCTATATCATCTTTAACAGTTTGAGAGACTTTGTGATGTGACAGTTTAGAAGTAACTATCTGTCTTCTTACAAACGTTTTCCCCATTTCCCAACTGTCTTATTTCTAGACTCAACACTCAACAGTACACACAACTGCATACAAATTCCTGTTCTTGCACTAGATAAGCCTTGTTGTATGGAAAACAACATTCAAGTTTGAGGGATACAATACAGCCAAAGGTTTTGGGTTTTTTTATTCTTCCTTACAAGTATCTCTCATAAAATGCAGTGATTCTGTAGTAGTCTAAAGCACTTCAGCAATTGTAAGCCTAGTGTGGCAGCACTGCAGAGAATAGGTCAGGCATTTTCCAGTAAAGTAAGTTTTCATGTTTAATGGACATGCAGTGATGTCAACAAGCTTCCAACTGACTTCTCTCAGGAATCTGACTGGTCTCTTTCCAGTTTACTTTTGCTTGCAGATGTCCATGACTTAAAGACTTCATAGTGTCCCAGCGTTGTAGCCCCAGGCATCCCTGGGACTGAGACAATGCAAGGTTTGCTGAACCTAAAGCTTCTCATTGTACCATAGCAGCACAGGCTGTATGTGAGGTTGTATCATATGAATTACTGTGACTTAACTTTAAACACTTACGTTAGGTACCCAAATTAGAAACTGCCAGTGAGGGAAATAATGACGTACAGATTGCAGAAGAAATAATAGCTGATCAGATCTCCAGAATTCAACTTAATTTTTAAAAGTGTGTAATACAAATGTGTATATATATATATAAACATCTACACTAAGATATCTTATGTCTCTGCTCAAAATCTTGTATTTTACTTTTTGAAAAAGCTACATTTCCCCGCAGAATTGTAAGTAAAATATTTCTAATTTTAACCATTTTCTTTCCAGTTCTCATACTTAAGCAAATGTATTTTTCGGTTCTAGATTAAAGCATCTAGTCTCATTAAAAAAAAAAAAAAAAAAGGAAGGACAAAACTATGCCATCCTGTATGGACGCAAGAGGGACAGATAGTACTTCTCACGACTTAAAGGCAACACTATTCTAACATGAAAGTGTGTAAGAGTATAGTGAGAACAGCTTCCACTATTATTTCCATATTGTTCCTTCTAGTTGCTGCTTTTTGGGGTGGATCAGAATTCCTACAGGATTTGTGAAAGAGCCTCCCTCTATTCCCCTAAGCAGCTGGAAAAAGATCTTTAAAATGGCATATGTTTCTGATTGATTTTCCCCTGTTGTTGACGCCTCGGATGTTTGATGCAGATAATTCATCCAAACTACAAAAGCACAGAACTGCAGACCATGGATATTGATTTTGATCTGTGGTTTGCAGATGTCCAGAACTGAAGATTAATTTGGGCTTGTCTATAACATAGTTAGCTAGCCTGGGAATTCTACAAATTCAACTGTAAATTTTGAGAGTACAAACTGTTTTCTGCTATTTCCAGAATTCAGAGGTATGCTGAGACCACAAATACCACAAAAATTGCCACATCCTTCTGCTCCTCAACATAATTGAAAGACATTAAAAACATAAGCATGATAATAAAACCTCAGTCTCTTAAAATGGCATTTCCTAGTCTTTGAGAATTGCTGTACTTGCCTATTAGGGGGAAAAAAAAATATTCAGATTCACAGTTCTTTTGCACAGATAGCATGGCTGAAAATATGTGGAAGGTAACAGTGTACATGATCTATGCTGCTCTATGCTGCTGTCGCACATTGATGATACAGCCTCTGCTTAGGCCTTGGAGAGAGAAGTATGAACTTCAAGCAAATGATGATTCCAAATAAAAAAGGCTTAAATCTCTTCTCTTGAGAGTTTGGCCAAAGCACGTCTAAGAGGCCAACCTATAATTTAAAAAATAAGGAAAACTCTGGAATGGGTCAGCAGGGCCCCTTTATAGTTTAAATACTATGCTGGTTTGGATTTTGGCAATCTTTGGGATTTCATATATCACTTGGTGCCAGCTGATAGCCTGCAAGTTGAATCAGTATTTAGCTGACTTGTGGTCCCATACTTTTTTTCCACTAGATCACTGTGGGACTTATGGTTCTCATTTGAACTTGTTTTTATACTTTTGCCAGTTGTTGAATATTTCCCCATTCCCATCATTTTGTCAATCGGATTTAATATATTTTATGTTTGGGGTTTTCTTAATGAGTATCTCTTTTGTTGAGCAAGTTTCCAACACTGTAGGCAGATTTCCATACTCCTTTAAATGTTTTTGAAATAATGTGGTACTTTGAAGAAAGATATTTTAAATTGATTACTTTTGTAATCATTGTAATCATCTTTTGTATAAATATCTTACTGTTGTTAGTACTCAAATATTTTCATGATTTCTTAGACTATACCTATATTTCAATATACCATACCAATTACATAAACATTTAGTGATATATTATTTATTTCTCCATGGGTTTCCTATTGTTTTACCCCATTGGTCTAAGCTATGTAAAGCAGAAAACAGAGAATAATATTATTAAATATTATTCTTGCAACACAGGTAAATCATGCCACATGTTTATTTTAATATGTGTTTTGATTAAACCCTAGTAGGCAGCTCAGCCCTACACAGCCACTCATTCCCTCTTTTTGGGATGGGAGAGAGGATCAGAAGGGTAAAGGTGAGATAACTCATGGGTTGAGATAAAAGCAGTTCAATAAGTAAAGCAAAAACTGCATACAAGCAAAGCAAAACAAAGAATTCATTCACTGTTTCTCATAAGCAGGCAGGTGTTCAGCTGTTTCCGGGACAGCAGGAACAGTCCCTTGGGAAGATAAATGCCATAACTCTGAATTCAACCTCCTTCCTCCATCTTCTCCCAGCTTTTGTCACTGAGCACATCACTATTTGGTCTGGGATGTCCCTTTGGTAATCTTGGGTCATCTGTTTCAGCTGTCCCAACTTCTTGTGCACCCCCAGCCTACTCTCTGCTGGGATAGGGTGAGAAGCAGAAAAGGCCTTGCTGCTCTTCAAGAACTGCTTAGCAATAATGAAAAGATCCCTTTGTTATCAACATTATTTTCAGCACAAATCCAAAACATAGTCCCATACTAGATACTGTGAAGAAAATTAACTTTGTCCTAGACAAACCCAATACAATCTGCCAGATTCATAAACAGTGCTGTGATCCTGACCTGAGAAACATAAGGTTTATGTGGGAAGTAAAGCATATATCATAGTATAGAGTCATAGAATTGTTTTAATTGGAAGGGACCTTAAAGGTCATCTAGGTCCAGCGCCCCATTCAACCTGGCCCTGAACATTTCCATGGGAGGGGACATCCACAACTTAGTTCCAGTATCTCACCACCCTCACAGTTAGGAATTTCTTCCTTACATCTAATCTAAATCTACCCTTTTTCAGTTTAAAAAATGTTACCCCTCATCCTATCACTACACTCCCTCATAAAGAGTCCTATCTCAGGTTTCCTGTAAACCCCCTCTAAGTATTGGTGGGATGCTATAAGGTCTCCCTGGAGTCTTCTCTTCCCCACTCTGAACAACCCCAAATCTGTCAGCCTGTTTTTATAGTGGATGTGCTCCAGCTGGTTGATCATCTTTGTGTACCTCCTCTGGCCCTGTTCAAGTAGATTCATGCCTTTCTTAGTCTGGGAACCACAGAGCTGAACACAGAACTCCAGGTGGGGTTTCACAGGAGTGCCGTAGAGGGGGACAATCACTTCTCTTGACCTGCTGGCCACATTTCATGCAGACCAGGTTGTGAATGGTTTTCACCAAGAGCAAATCATGCCTGAGTAACCTGGTGGCATTCTATGAGAAGGTCACAACATCAATAGTTGGGGGTAGAGCAACCGATGTCATTTACCTGGACCTGAGTAAGGCCTTTGACACTGTCCCACATGACATTCTGGTCTCCAAGCCGGTGAAATATGGGTTTGATAGATGGACAATTCAGTGGATAAAGAATGGGCTTCATGGCCACACCCAAAGAGTGGTTGTCAATAGGTCAGTATCCAAGTGGAGACCAGTGACAAGCGGAGTCCTTCAAGGATCACTACTGGGACCAGTCTTGTTTAACATCTTTGTCAGTGACATGGACAGTGGCATTGAGTGCACCCTCAGCAAGTTTGCCGATGACACCAAGCTGTGTGGGGCGGCTGACACGCTGGAGGGAAGGGATGCCATCCA
>JANHGN010004618.1:3394-19303 GCA_024605025.1 Megaceryle maxima
TGTTTTGTTTTGTTTTGTTTTGTTTCCCCCCCCCCCCCCCCCAGAAATCTACTGGCCAACACTGTCATTCATTTATTTCTGAAATGAAGAAACACAGATATGAAGACCTCAAGGCAATACCTGGGTGATACTCAGGTCTTGTTCTGACCTAAAGGTGAGAGCATGGGTAACCCTTACCAAGAGGCCAGAACAGCAGGTGAGCTGGTACATGGAAGTACATGAACTTGTGCATGAGAGTTCACCTCATGCTGATCTCATTAGGTAACTGGGTGACTTACCTTTGTTAAGCATGCCAGAATTGTTTTGAGGGAACAGTTTAGTGAAAAGCTCTTCACTCGCAACCTCTTTCGCCATGCCTCCCAAGTTAAAAGACCACAAGGTAGGGACCAGGGGGACAAAGTCCCTCCCACTGTAAGTGAAGATCAGGTTTACAACCATCTGTGGAGCCTGAATATAAACAAGTCTAAAGGACATAAAGTCCCAGAGTCCTGAGGAAATTGGCTGGTGTAGTTGCCAAGCCAGTCTCCATTATATTCAAAAAGTCCTGGCAGTCAGGTGAAGTCCCTAGTGACTGGAAGAAGTGATGAATTACACCCATTTTTTAATAAAGGGTAGAAAGGAGGACCCTGGGAACTACCGACTTGTCAGCCTCACCTCTATGCCTGAGAAGATCACAGAGCAAATTCTCCTAGAAGCTCTGAGAAGGCACATCGAGGACTGGGAGGTGAACAGAGACAGTCACCATGGCTTCACTAAGGGCAAGTCCTGCATTACCAACCTAGTGGCTTTCTACAATGGAATAACTACATCAGTGGACAGAGGAAGAGCTATAGTTATCATCTATCTGGACTTTTGCAAGGCCTTTGACACAGTCCCCCACAACATCCTCCTCACCAAGTTGAAGATATGGATTTGATGGGTGGACTGTTTAGTGGATAAGCAATTGGCTAGATGGACACATCCAGAGGGTAGTGGTCAATGTCTCGAAGTCCAGATGGAGATCAGTGACAAGTGGTGTCTGTACTGGAACCAATACTGTTTAATATTTTCATTAATGATATAGATAGTCATTAATTATATAGACAGACATTAATGATATAGACAGTGGAGTCTCCTTCTCTGAAGACTTAAAACCTGCCTGGATATGTTCCTGTATGACCTACTCTAGGTGATCCTGCTCTGGCAGTGGAGTTGGACTAGATGATCTTTCAAGGTCCCTTCCAACCCTAACATTCTGTGATTCTGTGACAGTGGGATTGAGTGCACCATCAGAAGTTTGCAGACAACACCAGGTTGAGTGGTGTGGTCAATATACCAGAGGGACAGGATGTCATCCAGAGGGACCTGGTCAAGCTGGAGAGGTCATGCCAGGTGAACCTCATGAGGTTCTACAAGAGCAAGTGCAGGGTCCTGCACCTGGGCTGGAACAATCCCCACTATCAATACAGGCTGGGGGATGAGGTGAAAGCAGCCCTGCGGAAAAGGACTTGGGGGTTCTCGTGGGAGAGAAGCTGGACATAAGCCAACAATGTGCACTTGCAGCCCAGAAGGCCAATTGCATTGTGGGCTTCATCAAAAGAAGAGTGGCCAGAAGATTCATAGAAATGATTCTGCCACTCTGCTCTGGTGAGACCTCACCTGGAGAACTGCATCCAGCTCTGGAGCCCTCAATACAGGAAGCACATGGACCTAATGGAGTAAGTCCAGAGGAAGGCCACAGAAATGATCAGAGGTCTGGAGCACCTCTCCTACAAGGACAGGCTGAGGTATTTGGGGTTGTTGAGCGTGGAGAAGAGAAGGCTCCAGGGAGACCTTATAGCAGCCTTCCAGTACCTTAAGGGGGCTTACAAGAAATCTGAGGAGGGGCTGTTTACAAGGGCATGTAGCACTAGGACAAGAGGCTTTAACAATGGTTTTAAACTAGAGAAGGATAGATTTAGATTGAACATTAGGAAGAAGTTCTTTACTATGAGGGTAGTGGAATAGTGGAGCAGGTTGCCATGGGAGGTGGTTGAGGCCCCATCCCTGGAGACATTCATGGCCAGGCTTTATAAGTCTCTGAGCAGCCCGAACTAGTTGAGGGTGTCCCTGCATACTGCAGGGTGGTTGGACTAGATGACCTTTAGAGGTCCCTTCCAACCCAAGGCATTCTATGATTCTGTGAATCTGCATGTATGCCAATTCTTTATCTGCCTCTTTCAGTAGAAACATTTTGCTGTCTACCCTTTCATCATGATTCTTTCCTGTCATGACAGTTACCAAATCATATCATACCAAGGAATTTATCATTTCCTTTCTTACAGTACTGTAACCATGAAATACAGGAAGTCTTGATGCCTAACAAGAACTGTGCATCTTCCCACAGCAAGGGCTGTCAGTATGGTGATATGCCTGTGAAAAGGCTTATTGCCTGTGGTGAGCATCAAAGTACTTCTGAAGAATTGCCTGCCCTTGACAATCCCACAGTTTTTTTTCCTATCTAGTGGTTTATCAAGCATGACAACAGGTGTGGGTGACTTGTTGCTTTTCCATTTGTTTGTTTGTTTGTTTTCATCTGATATTTTCACATACTTGGAAGATGTTCTTGTCCTGTTGAAAGGACAAGTCTTTGAAAACTCTTGAAAATGTGCACTCCAGGGGTTGAAAACCTAGAGACAAACACAGAAGCTCTGAAATATAATTACAAAAACCTGGTGACTTTCTGGAACTTACCATCTTCAGGCTTTGGGTCTAGCACAACTGGCAAGTTCTAAATAATGAGTTCAGAATTATTTCAGACCTACTGTTTCCAGAAAATTAGGAGTAGATATCTGGGGAAAGGTCACACTGTTTGTGCTTGTTTTCATTTTCTTTTCATTGCCAGCCCCAGTCAGAGGTAAGGTCCCATGCTGCACAGACCTGAGGTGTGAACTAGGGTAACAGTTCTTAGCAATAAGGAGTTGGAAGAATTGTACACAGATAATAACTCATTATTAATCAAGGAAGATCTAACAACAAGTTCATAAATATAATGATTTTATTTGTAGAATTATGAAAAACAGAACTGAAGCTGTTATAGGTGAACCCAAATGCCAGAACCATAATATTTTGTTCTATTATTATTGTTATTGAAATGCTGAACAGTGCAGTTCATTCAGTCGTTGATGGAGACTAATTTTTTTGCTTTAGCATAACTTGTTAAGAAGAACTCTCAGTCAGTGCTTAATTATGGTAACAGCTTCAGTAAACTCCAGGCATTGGTACATAGATCTCTATTCATCCCTCTTCAGCACATACTACCCCTATAAAAATGGAGTGTGTAAAACCAAATAAAATCATGGAACAGTCATGTTCAAATGTGAATTAGTTAACCTACACAATGATCATCATTTGGAAAAAATATAGCTCCAATTCCCTCTATCATTATTCTATACAGTGCAGGGGGCAGTTTTTTCTTTGTTTAATCATGCCTTTGACCACAGCTCAAAAGTCAATATTCTGCTGTCTGATGCAGCCCTGCATGTGAGGAATAGGTAGGAAACTTAACTAGAAGGCTTTGTGAATAGGGAATTGAATTTGCATCTGATTCACTAAACACACATATTTACATGACCTTTAAAAAAGGGAATTAAAGCCATTTGATCATGAGCTCTATGCAATCTGACTTACTGAGGTGATTGAATCAGGAGGCTCAAGTACTTCTTACAAGAAAGCTGAACTGGAAGAGAATGATTTTAATTTAAATATAATTTCATATCAAATTCATAGCTATGTTAGTACTATGAATCGGTCTAGAAGCACTGCGAATGACTTCCCAGAAGCTACTAGGGTAGCAGCAAGCAGTATCAGGCTGTCAGTTCATCTGAATGCTTTCTTGCTGCCAAACAGAGCAGGAAGAGTATTGTGGAGATTTGGTGTCAGGAGGTGGCAATAATTAGTTGTTTTATCACCAAACAAACTCGACCACTGGAAAAGGAAGACTATACCATAAGCAGAAATGCAACTTGTTTGTTAATGTCATCCTTGCCCAGCAGTATTTGGGCAAATATCTAATGTTTACTGAGGTAAAATGTATTATAACATGAAATTCTCACAAGAACACAAAGACTTGTTTAAATTATAGAGGAACGCTTAATTTCTAGATTCCTTTCCTGCTAAACTTTGATTAGACAACAGGTATGTGAAGCACAATTTTGATTATATGACCTGTTGCGTGTCTAAGAGACAAGTGTCTCTGTCTCCATGCAAGTGCATGACCCTATGGATCTAGAGCATTGGGTTTTGAAATATGCAAAGGAAAGAAATATCTTTCAAAAGGGAGAAGGATGCTAAGGTTTCTTATTTACTCTCCAAATGCTCAACAACACTCTTTCCAGAAGCATGTAAAAACTCCTAAGCTCACGTGGGTATAGAACGTATGTGCCTCACTATGCCTTACATTTCCAGGCAGGATAATACATTACTTACCAAAGGGAAAGTGAGGGTCTTAAAAACAGTGTCTACACAGTCTCTGCCAGAAAGCCATGAGTTTATTCTGCCTGTGTTTCAAGATGACTAGGAGCATTCTGTGTGTATGTTGCTCTGTGTGTGTGGCTCTGGTCACTGTGGTGCTAAACCCACACAACAGACATTGTCTGTTGCCTTATTAGTCAAGCCTTCGACTAATCTACCCACTAACACAACTGTTTAGTCATGTTTGATTTGGGAGTATAGGCAGAACTGCTCACCGCTACCTGCAAAAGCAACTGCCAGGTTGTGCAACATGAGGGCTCTATGGGGCAGATTCCCTTTGGTATTAGGACTACCTATGTCATGCCTGTGATAAATGTAAGGTTAACAAGCAAATATTCCCAACACAAATCCATTGAGATTTTACAAGATAATAACCACAAAGGAGTAGAACAGAAATTCAGGGGTTTCTCTCCTTTTAATGGGTTGTTAATAGTAGTTATAAATGTTTGATGGCTGTTTACACCTCCATCCTGTACAAGGCCCCCAGACATGTGTATTAACACGATCTTCTTGTTCCATAGGTTACCTGTTTTATTGACTATTCAATAATGTAAAGGCAGCCCCAGCAAGGTGACCTTCTCCTGAGGCTTTCTTAGCTGTTCTTAAGCTAACCAAGTTTCTTCAGTATAGCATGCTAAATCCAGTTTGAAGAATAGACATTCTGGTTCTCTGTTGGGACGGGTAAGGGACATTTGAGACAGTCAACAGTGTTAGGAGAGAGATTTAATGATGGCAATCTCATCTGGGTTGTGGACAATTTTTAGGGAATCTTTTCTAATTCATTCCCACACGAGATGAAAAGTTTCATTTAATTTTCAGTTAGCTGAACCACATTATCTGTAATATTTTTTAAAAGTTTTACTAATTTACTTACTATTTTTAATCCTGCTAGTTATAGCTGCATGTGATTTTCTATTCTGGAATATCTACTTTCCAGGTTATAACAATAATGAAGAAATATAGTTTTTAAAAGTTTTGTACATATATGTAGTGCACAATTTTGACAAAGTTGGGCACAGACCAGCATCTGATTATGTCTCTATTATGCCTAGGTAGATGAGGGAAATTAAATGGTCTTAGCACCTGGTTTTTAATGCAGTCTATATAGCAATATGGATGTTGCTACCAGACAGTATAGACCCCTGTAGTGGAGAAGCACAGTGGAAAGGTACTGCAGACATTTCTATTTCTCCATTATCTTCCCATTCTGCATCTCTGCTGAAAGGTCTAATAACCATCTAAGACCCTTTTAGTTCTCAACAATGGGAAATTATGGTTTTTGGTTTATGACTAAAGTACCCTTTAGTGTTTATGGGGTTTTTTATGGACATTGTTGATCTTTTTCTTACAAATACAAGTTTGTAATTGTATCAGAGATGTTGTCTTGCTTAAGAGAAGAATGGAAATGTGAAGACTTCAGCCAGTACTTCAGATGCTTTTCAGAATCCAAACATTTATGTTCTGGTTGCAAATTTGAAATTTTCCTCTGGTGATTTCAGTGACTCTTCTTTTTCTTTAAATGTATTACATTTTTGTGAAAATTGCACTTTCCAAACTGATGTGTAGCACTATCCAGAACATCTGCATGTCAGCACTTCACTGATCATTTATATCTGCTAGTTTATGTGATAATTCTTGGCAGTTGCATTTCAGTGTAGCAGTCCTCACCTGACACTTAGAGGAAGTTTTTGACAGGTTTAAAATCTTTTGTCATTAACTAAGGGGTACATATGAGAAATAGATTTCGGGTCTGGCCCCCACCAGCCACAGTGGCTGATAGGATATATAGAAGTGGTTTGACATAGACGTAAAATTTATAGTACACACATGAGAACACACAGACAATGTACAGTGTGCATGACTGGGACAAGCAGCATTCTGAATAACTAACTGAAAGTTAGTAGATTTGTTAACTTTGATATTTTTTCCATTAAATATTTCACAATCCTGATCTTTTACAGCCAAATTTCATCATGCAAAATAACCTGAAAAGGATGTCTTCACTTGGTCACAAGTACATGTTGCTTCTGTAGCCACTCTGTGGTTATTTGCTTTGGATGAATCACTAAGATACACTATCAGGATCACAGCCTTTCTTAAAAATAAATGTATTAGAAATTATTACAATGGTGGTTTCCAAATATCCATTGCTGTTGTTGCTTTTTGTAAATAGTTTCATTTACAGCTCTGCAGTGTTCAGGGACCTTACGAAGTTGTTATCTTCCCAGATGGTTTATTGAACACTCTGTACTCATGCAGAAAATGATTGAGTCTACATGCTCTGCTATTTAGCTCAGCCTGCTTAGGAGGGCAATAGCAAGTCACCCATTCACTCTTTTCCTGCCCTTTATCTGACAATGTGCACACTGCTCAACAGAAGTCCTCAGTCTTCACCAAGACCTTTATCAAACAGCCAGAATCTTTTGCAAAAGAAGAAAGGTGAAAGGTTCCCAACTCCTTTCACCTGAAATTTGGTTCATTCTTTTCCTCTCCACCTACATCCTCACAGTCACAGGGATTTTTATCTCTAACTTTTAGAGCTTACAGATATTCCAGACTCCACCAGAAAAGAAGTTCTTCCACAACTGTGTCGCATGCAAGGACAAAATACCTTCCATGTCACATCTGGGAAGAGTCATGCTTTCTAAACAGGAGCATACTTCTTGTAAGCAGTCACAAAATACCAGGAGACGAGGTGTCTCTGCCAGTTTCTCATACAGCAAATATGCAATCAAGGGTCTGTAACAGATTTCCATCTTCTGCTTTGTTGGATTTTCATTTATGGAGTAATACAACCTGGCAGAAATCCTGAGCAAGCTTCCAATCACTTGAATTGAGCCTTTCCTTGGTCTGATTTACTGTAAGGTCTGATGCAGTATATTCAGTCTTTTCCCTCAAGCTATTTAATCTTGGAGTATCACTTGGTTTTTCTCTGATTCAGTGGTGATAAAACACAACCCATCTATCAAGATGAGTCAGCAGACTAGGTCTGCTCACATCCCTCTCCCCACACACATACACAGCATTGTAATGCCAACAAGCTGAATGTTGAACATACGTGCAGAACAGCTATGATAAGTTAGAACAATCGTTAACTTATTCACAGTGCGATTCAAGTACATCTTGTACATGACTTTCCAAAATTATTTTAATAACAATCATCTTTGACTACACAGTTGAAGATAGTTGGATCTCTTCCTGAAGGCACGTTCCCACAGTAATATCCATGGCACATCCATTACAGACCGTGCTGTTAGTTCTCATTAGCTAGGACAAACAAGCCAGTGAGTCACAATCTCCCTGCATAAAGGATCCCATTGTTTTAAACAGATAAACCAGAGATTCTGCTCTGAGCTGGTGTAAACCTGACATTGATTAAAGTTTTCTGGGATGTTATAAAAGCAGCCTTTGAATGGATGTGGACCTGAGGTGTCAGGAAAAGAAATCTGTTACAACAATACAGCTGGTTTATATCTTTTTCAACAAAAGTGATTTGGCTTCTCTCATTGTTGGGAGAACCTATCATATTTACTGCATTTTTCCAAACTCCTCTAAGAAAACTAGGCTTAAACTAAACTGACTATACCAAATGTTTCCAAAGTTTACCCAGTAAAGTAAGTTATGTGTTTATACTTTTCATATAATAGCCAATTTCTGGTAGGTGGCAATTATTTCCAAACTATGCTGAAGTATATGTAATTTACTCTACTTTGAGAAAGCATTCTTCCTCTTATACTTTGGCTGCTGTATTGTTGTTAGGTTTTGTAAAATCTTAGCACTAATGGTGAAAGCCAAACACAGAAATATTTTTACCTGCACTTTGCCAGTAACATCAAAAGAGGTGCTATTATCTCAACAGCAATTTGGACTAGTTATCAAATGATAATCTTGGAATAAGTGAGTATGATTTGTGATGGTACTTATCTTTTGTAGGTGTGGTTGGCATTTATTAAATTTTTTTTTTTTTCCTGCTGGATAGCATGCCAATGACTTCAGGCAATAAGTAATTATTCCATGTAAAATATTTATTCTCTGCCAGTCATATGTCTTTCTCAAAGATCTGACTTTGCAGCAAGCATTTAAAACCATGTAGAAGCTTAAACAGGGGGCCAGAAAGAAATCTGATGTAAGCAACTACAGCAGAAAGATGTGTTGTGTGTGCTCAGTAGCTCTTGTGTGTAGAGACAAGTTGTAATTATTTCCTGCATTTATTTGGAAGCTTAAGATTAGATTATCTGTTATTGGGCACTCAATTTGTGTTCCAGCCACAGAACCTGTGACCCAGCTAGGAACTCACTAAGGTTTCTGATGAAGATTTTTTTTTTGTTGTTTTAAAATTTCAAAATTAAGCTTGTTTTCCTTTTCATTCTATGTTTTAGGTCCTCTCCTGGAAATGTTTCCTCTATGTGAAAGGAAAACTCCAGAATACATGCATAGTATAAAATCAGGTTGACCACAGCAGTCCTTAACAGATGATCTGCTTCTGAACCATAACTATAGCCTTGAGCTCCTCTGCAGTCACAACAGCTCATTTTACCCAGGAATATGTACTGTGTGCCATCATGTACCAGAAAGGCTAAACTGAAAACATTGGGATAAATTGAAATAGTCTGAACTTGCACTAATTTCTTTAAAGCTTTATTTTCTCAAATCTAGTGCTAAGAACTGAACTCCTAAACTAAGACCTACTTCACTCTTCCAAAATCCTAGAAAAGACACAATCAACAGAGCAAAAAGGGTAATAAATGTGCATGTACAGTCTGTATTATCTGCCTTCTAAAAGAAAAAAAATAATCTCTTAGTATTTACATGTCTACACTATTTACATCCTCTTTTTCTTACTCTGACTTCAGCACCTAGACACAAAGCTGACTTTTTTTCTTTAATTCCTTGAGAGAGTATGCAGCCAGCTGCTGCTACATTGGTCCTTGCCTGCAAGACTGAAGGATGGTTGTACTTCTGAGAGTTTTCAGGGCATGTCTCCCACTTGAGAAATGTTGGAGGGCACAAACGACTCCTCAAGTATGATATAAAATCAAAGAAAGAAACTTCAGGAGGTGAAATAAACTTCTGAAAGAGACAAAACTGTAAAGTAAACCACAGTTGCAGCAGCAGACATTGCTATTCACTTTTATATCTCTTCAGTAAGCTATTCTCATTAAATAAGTGCATCTAAAATCCCTGTCTATTTATTTAAATTTTGCATTAGGGAGCAACTTTCTGTTAATGTTAGTGTAACTCCAGTTAGTTATGAATGTTACTTCTGATACATGCCTGTGTGACAGGCAATTCAGACCCTTGGACATAACTTCAATGTTTTTTTGTCTGCTCTGTGGTGGCTATGAAGGGACATTTACCAGCGATGAAATCTCTAGATAATTAGAAGCCAATCCCTGTCCTTACTGCACAGCTAATCTCTTGCTAAACCTTTAACATGCTATTGCATTTCAGCAAGTCTTTCTTCCACTGCTGAAAAACACTCTGCCTAAGTAATTCCCATTCATAACAATATAGTTACCAATTATTTACAAAAACCTTCTGCTTTGTAAGCACAGCTATACTGTTAGAAAATTTCACCTTTAACTTTTCCATTTTCTTAAATGGCTAGTTAGATATTTAGGAAAGCACTGAGCTAAAATAGCGCCTCAGTCATGCAGTAACCTTGGCTGTTCTTGGACTTCTTAGAATACTCATCTTTAGATATTTTTCAATGGAAAGTGGACAGTATTAGGCATTTCACAAGCTGGTAAAAGCCAGGGAAAAGGTAAATATATGGCACTTTATTTCAGTATTTGTCCTGCAGAGAAGAGGTTTCTGTGAGAGAATAGTTATGGTACCTAATAATATTCTAAAAAAAAGTTGCTGCTGGAGCCTATTGATAAGTCTGGATATTCCTGACAATATAAACACTGAATAATTCTAGTAAGACAAAAGAAAGGAATGGTCACTGCTGTTTGAATGATATTAAATTAATGGAATGTGATGTGAACCTTTGTAGCTACTGGAGTCTAAAGGTTGTGTCCACCTATAGAAAGCAATAAAGGTCTTCTTCACAAAAGAAAAAAATAAAACACATGTAAAAATGGAAGAGTTTGGTTTATTTTTACATTGATACATCTAATATCAAACAGACAAAAAAATTATCATTTTAAGATTTTGGTCAGAAAATACTCAAAAGTCAGAACAGCTGAAGGAGTTGCAGGATGCAGCATACTCTGAAGACAAAGTACAATCATTAGATAACATCCCTACTAGTTTGTTTATGACACTCAGTAACTGTTTAATTCTTTAAATATGTTAGAAATTAAACATTTCTTCAACTGGTTCTAGTAAAGACTAAACTAGAAAGTCTAGTGAGCAAAAAGGCCAGTGTAGAAGTATTAATATGGTGTAGAAGCATACTGATGTGACTTGATTTCATAATTTGACAGGCATATATTACACCAATCATCTTTTTAAACTGGTATCTATCATGGAGATTTCACTGTTACGTTAACAGCAGCTTCTGCAGAAAAAATTGATAATGTCATTTATGTATTGGCACATAAGTAACAGTGGCAAGATATAGCAAGATTTAGATGGGAAGAGAAGAAGTTGGAAACATGGTGAAAGAGGGAGATGGGACTAAATCTGACTGCATCCTAAGTCTTGTTAAAAGGATTGTGATATAACTTGTTGCTGACAATGTAACATTTACGTGAATTATAAAATTCAATTATTGAACTTTCTCCTTCAATATTACAGAACTGAATGCTTTTTTATTTGCTGCTAAATTTCAGACTTCCAGTTTCCAACAGCTTAAGTTACCCAACATATTGCTGCTTCAGATCCATTTTTGCACATATAAATATAATAGGCTCACTCAGGGACATAAGGATCTCCTGGATTTGTTTTTACTAGAAGGACATTCTGAATTTTTGTCAGCATATGTGATTTAACCATCATGTGATTGTTATTGCCATATAATTCTACAAGGAAATGATAATTTCACAGATCAATCTATATCTTGTTTTTGCCTGAAACCCCAATTTTATCTCTCACTTCTTATCATTTGAATATGGAAATATTTCTGGGCTCCAAACATTTTGAAAGAGATTACATATGAACACAAAAAACAATATGCAAAATGGAAACTTTCAGCATGACTTTTAAAAGTGTTTGGAAAGGGACATTCAGTGAGTTAAAAGGGTTGGGAGTTCCAGACGGAAGGAACAGGGTATGCAAATATTCAATTAGCAGCAGTATGAGGGTGAGACATTGGAAGAAACAGAACAATCTAGAGATGAATCTCTTGGAGAATTGGCAGGAATGTAGGTGACAAGGAAGTCTTATAAATCATGTCATGAAAAAAGCATGAAATGTTTGATAGCAAGGAACAAAATGTCATATAAAAACAGTGCAGCACATTACCCAATTAGAAGCAAATGCAATGAGAACATTTCAGGGTAATGCAGGGATCGGCTTACTTCTAGGCAAGAGTCCAGGTCACACATTTTAGAATGGCTACTGTGGAAGCAAAGTGTGTATAGGAAAGTAGGCGTGAAGATGATTAAAATAACCAGGCCTGCTCATGATTGCATGGGATGAAGACAGTGTAATTAACTTGGCTAAAGGAGTGTCTTATCCTTGTGATATATGTAAACTGATAAGAGGCTAAACAAGTGGAGGCAGCCGAAAATTGAATGAGATGAAATGGAGACTTCAGACAGCTCCAAGAAACTTGACTCATTGTGTTGCTGTAAAACATGTCCATTTGATCTGCAACATGGAAATTTCATTCAGCTTGGTCTCCATCCCGAAGTAATATACATTATAGTGACATTTGGGTACAAGTTGAACTTCAACAACATAAATTTGTGCTCAGAGCCAATTAAAGATTATTTTACACAGATTAGCATGGAGTATTCAGCAAAATTTTCTTGCTAAAACCTGATTTTGCAGCAGACAGGTAGGCAGTATGGAAACAGTGAAACAGTGGTTAGAGGGGAAAAAAGATATAAAGTATACTTGCAGATCCTACTATCTGAACATAAATAAAAACTTAACAATAATCCACTAATATAATTTTTTCCTTCACCATGAGTAATTCCACAGTGTATTGTTGCATTTTTGGTTGGCTTTTCCACATGAAATTTTACAACATGAGGGAAAGAATTCTAAAGCTTAAGCTGACCCTTGAAATTCTGATGTGCTGAAGATTAAAAAGAATCTACAAAATAAAGACAATTGCCAAGGAGTTTAGAACATCTTGAATAACTTTTTTGTTTGTTGGACTATTCAGCTGAATAAAAGAGTTAATCTAAACAGAAATTGATTTTTGCTTCATATTTTCTACCTAGAATGAAAAATAAAACAACCTACTGCTACCAAACCACAAACAAACAAACAAACCCAGAAAATTTGTTTTACACTGAGCAAAAGCTTTCATTTGATCTGGAATGCAAATTTTCCTCTGATCAGTTGTAGTGAACATTAATGAAACTAGACTTTCAAAGACATTCAAGTAGGATATCATCTGACTCTACACAACATTCTCACCAGCTGAAGTGCTCTAGAGAAGTGGTTTGAGTTAGGAGGACCTGGCTGTGGTAACATGACCTTACCATGGTTCATAGTAGCATCTTGAATTTATCTGAAGAATTATTTAAAATAGAAACAGTCCAAACAAGCATCATATTGTGTCTGTAAAAATGTTTACAAAAACAGTGTATTTTGGTGTCCTTAGACTTTCAGTTAAATCTCCCAGTTAACAGTAATCTAAATTTTAAAAAGCTATTGTTTTCAGAGAAAAGTTTCAGTTCTTCGAATGATTACTTAACAGGGCACGAAAGAGTAAGAAGTGACTTTGCTTTTATGCAGACATATTATATTGTACTTCCTGGTTTTGTTCCAATCATTGGCTATTTTTGCTCTGAAGTGCATATTTGATGATTTCTTTTCAGAAGGCTTGTATCCAATGCAACCCATGCACTAGGCTGAGAAAGTGAAGAATGTTTCTTCTTAGACCAAGTCTCCGGTCCAAATCTTAAGGACCCCTTTTATTTCATAGCCCAAAACATCTAATGCTTTTAAGATTGCATAAGTGAAAATGAAACCACAGGGCCTATTTCCCCAAAACCAATAGCTTCACTTTCTGGTTTTAAAACTGAAGGACAATATCCTTCCTTAGAACCACAATGCAGAAGAGTTACAACCAAACTGATATCTTTGTTTTGCTATCAATAACACAGGTATTTTTCTATAATAATGGACTATGAACTGAGGAGTTCACACTACCTGTGCAAGACCAACACAGATAACCATTCCAGAATCTGTTCCTCCAAGATGCTATCACTTTCCATATCAATAGTACTGCTCATGAGATACCTGGTATTAAAAACTACAGTGATTTTCAATGGCTGTCAATCTTCCTGACTATGAAAATCTATGATGAGCTCTAAAAATCAATGCTTCTCTCTCAGACAGATTAATTTTAATCAAGATTGTGCAATGTCCTTCTTTTGTATTCATTTTGGATATGAAGCAAGGGGAGGTCAGGATCTTTCCTTGGACTTTGTTTCAGAATTTTTATGTCAGTTCCTGAATTGCTTAGAGCTTTAAAGGAGCCAATTTTCCAAAGCTGAGAACAAATAAAGACAAATCTATTAGAAGAAAGGATTTAATCAAAAAAAAAAAAAAAAAAAAAGAATAAGTAGATACTGTTTAAGTACCTAACAGTAGTTGTCCAAAAGCCACAATCAATAAAGATGGACAGCTGCTCTGGTAATTCGACAAATTGGCTTAGAAAGGAAATGGAAAATGTTCTTAAAAATACAAGTGTATATAATACTTGTATGTCTCTCTGTGTGTATATGCACATAAACTAATCAATATATATAAAGGGTAAAATGTGGAAAAAGGAATGAGTAGGTAATTGATAATGAAAGATGAAGGAAAAATATAAAGTGAACATACAGAAAAGTTAAAACACAGTCAGAGATGCTTTATACTATACAAGTGTATCCACTCTGCCAAATAGAAATGACATAAATCTGTAATATAAAGAAGGGGATGAGACAATGATATCACATAATTTCACTAGCTTAACAAATTGGGTACAAATTAAAAATATGGGGTTTCATACAATACTTCCTTTCCCTTATTACTTTATTACTATATTACTAAGAGATCAGGCATTACTGCAGTTTTAAACATGTCCAGGCCTGGTACTCATAATTTAAAAGAATTATTTATAAATTAGAAAACGTTCTAAAAAGATCTATAGGAAATATGAAAGAATTGGAAAGTAGGGCAATACTGGAAGAATCAGAGTTCTCTTTGTTAAGTTGAAAAATTAAAAGGTTAATGGACAAAAAAAAGCTACAGTATCTACAGTTGCAGACATAGTTGTACACATGTGGTAGGTTAACTTTTTTATCCATAGTTCCCATTCCATCTGCTCTTCTTCCTCCAATGAAAGTATAAAATTAACTATATTACAGTACAAATATTATACACTGATTCAGCTACAGAAGTCAGGCTAAAGACAGACACAGTGGTTTCTTCCAGCTTTAAATCTGTGGCTGTAACACAAATTCTGCCCGGGCTTCAGAATTGCACTGATCTGAAGGACTGCAGTGGAAATTCTCACTCAAGAACTGAAATTACTTACTGTCACCAGCTCTTTCATCTAAAAATGGACCCACTCAGGAATTTTTATATCTGCAATGTGAACAAGATCATGGAACTAATCAGGTTAAAATAAATCCAAGATGAGGGGAAATACAATTTTCAGCAATTTCCCTCAAAAAAGTGTTCAGCCTGAAGAAGTAGGACAGCACAGGGTGGGAATGAGAAGTCATTGTCAAGGGAGGAAATTCATATTATCTCCTTGTAGCCACAACCTCCAAGCTGAAAACCCTAATCGAAAATATTAATACATCAATATTAATGCATCAACTGTAACAAAACCAACCAACCAAACTAATAAAAAAATAACTACAACAAAAAGGTAGTTTTTAAAATTCTCCTTGATGTTCTTAAAATTTGAGTTCTTCAGAGAAGCAATGTCTTTTCTAAGTTCAGAAACAATCAGGAGTTATAGGCAAGTAATGCACGTCTCTCTAAAAATCCCTCTATATAACTTGCATTACTGCCATTAAGCAGCTTATGTATCTTTTCCTTTTATATTTAAATGATAAAACTGATATAAAAAATTGAGCTCAGGAATAGCATGATTATTCCTGTGAACTACCGAGTATCTTTACTTCTCAGTGAAATCAATGAGAGCTCAGAGTTAGAAACATCTAATTGGTATATAAAATTTCTATGCTATAGCAAAAGTGAAAGTATGGAGAAAAAAAAATGCACATTTAGTAGCAAAAATATGTTATTTTTAAAATACGGTATTGAAACATTTGAATTTGACAGTGGAAATTT
>JANHGN010004620.1:0-48372 GCA_024605025.1 Megaceryle maxima
GCTGCAGTTCCGGCAATATGGAGAATGATGGCAGAGCGTTTGGGGAAGGGAAAACATAGATTTTTTTTTTTTTTTTTTTAATTTTTTTTTAAAATTTTTTTTTTTTGGTAATATACTGCACATACACATTAACTGCCAGAAAATACAAATACAAGTGAGATGGACAGAACTTGGTGAGATGGACAGAACTTGGTGCTGGGTTTGTGTAATGAGCACACCACTTACTGCTAAGCAACACTGAGCTGGGTAACAGCCACAAAGCAATATCACTGTGCAAATAACAATAAAGCTAAATCTAATAAACCCCACAGAAGCTAACTCAAAGAAGAGCTTTGGGCTGTGGTTAAACTCCTGATGCTCATTCTATCTACAAGGAAGTAGCCAAATTTCAGCTGTGATATCTTGGTTTTGTATTAGTTCCTGAAGCTGAAGAGATGTGCCCATTGCAGTTGACTATCCCAAGATGATTAAAAGGAACAAACAGATACAAACCATCCTCCATGTCTGCAGCTCCAGAAACTCTCCTCTTCCCAAGGGGGAAAAAAAAAGTCTTAATTTTAACCTTACTTTTGAAGCAAAGCACTATAGTAAAGAAAACATACATGTAACCTGTGTGTATATATATGTATATATGAACATGTAACTTGTTTGTGCTTTTTCATGTTTTAAAAATGATAAACACACTTCACCCCACATAAATGCAAACAAAATGTAAAGGTATCTTGTATTGCCAATCCTCTTTCTTTTTGCCAGCACAATATATTTCCAGAAAAACAAACCAAATTTATACTAACCTTATACTACCAGTCCAATGACAAGTACTTCACAGCACCTTTTTTTTATAGAACACCATTAGTGCAAGCATTAGGTATTTGCAATTGATAAAGACTTCATCAGTTTAGCATTAGCTCACTGATGCTTAATGGACTTTATTTTC
Organism: Megaceryle maxima; assembly: GCA_024605025.1. NCBI lineage: Eukaryota > Metazoa > Chordata > Aves > Coraciiformes > Cerylidae > Megaceryle > Megaceryle maxima. Next base: position 938 of record JANHGN010004620.1, read on the forward strand.
TTCTCTCATTACTTTCCACCAAAACCTGATTTTCTTCCATCATGTTTATTCCCAATGTGATAGAACACTTCCATACGTATCTGCAGGTCTGTTAGCAAGAAGTCTTCAATGATAACAGCTTTCACGTGGTAAAACTAGTGTTCTAATATCTTGTGGCCTGTAAGTCATAGTCATACACATTTTGTTTTGCCTTTGACACTACCTTGGACCCACCTTGTCAATATTTCTAGGTCACATGTAGACCAGTTTGGTGAATTAGAGAAGTTGACCAAGACAACTCAACATTGACCAACGACTGCTACACACATGTAAATGGTCCCACTCCCAATTAAAAGCGATGAATTAAAAAGTAGATTTGCACTGGTAACAACATTATTTAGCACTGTGCAAATGCCTAATAAAATATCTTCTCCAGGCTCTGTGAACTCACAGGTAAGGTATCTAAATACCTCCTATTTTATGTTGTATGTTCACCTCTGAAACACATAGTATGCCAATACTTGTACTCAGTAAAGCAGGACTGTCCAAGATTAGAAAGGCTTGTTAATAATGATTTAATTTCCCTAAACAACTTAGTATTATTTTCCATGCTCTGTCACGCTCTTCAAACTTTATATTTTTTTAAGTACTTCTGACTTCTTCCTACTACTGTGTTTTAGGGAAGCATCAAAGCATATGAATTTCCAAAGTTTTGACAGTATCCTTTAGTACTCTCACTAAATTTAAGTAGATATGTTGTTTTCTTAAAGTGAAGGAGGAAGTCAAACAAAAGGAGGTGTGAGCAGCTCTGAAAAGGCTAGAAAAGTAACACCACAAACATTGTTTTTCTTGGACTGGCAGCTTGTCAGATCAGCAGGTGACGGCTGCAAACCCTCCTGTCTGTGCTGCTGTACCACCAAATTTCAACTACAACTGGGGAGAACGAGGAAGTTCTAGAGCAAGTAAAATACATTTGAAGACAGTGAATCCACTTTCCTATTCAATCCCACCAAGACTGCTTTATACAGTCTCAGACTTTAAAAGCTCATGAATCCTGGAATTTGTTAGGTACCAAAGCTGCAACATTACTAATTTAAGCACCTAGCACTCGTTCTGCCGGATGCCCTACTCCAAGCCGAAGACTTGATTTCTAATGCCTGTTTTAACCTGAAAACAGCTTGAAAATCCCGCTATTTCGTGTTGACGGGTCAGTAAAAAGCTGAAAGAGAAACCAACACACCCCGCTGCTGTTACAACTTCTTTAATACGCCGAAGGACAACCACCAGCCAGCGCACGGGCCGGCGGCACTCTCCCCGCCGACCGTTCAAAGCCTTCCCTCAGCTGCTCGGGGGTAAACACCACGTAATCGACCAGGCTATCGCACACACAGGGCCTGACCACGCCCCGGCCTCCTCACCCCACTTCTAGGGATATTGGAGGCGCAGGAAGCCCCACCCCGGCACCCCCGGCCCGGCCCTCCCGAGGCCCTCGCCCCGCCCCGCTCCCAGCGTCCCGCGGGCAAGATGGCGGCACCCACGCTCCGGCGGCGGTGGGGCCAGGCGGCAGGGCTGTGGGGCGGCCTGAGCCGAGCCCCGCTCCCGCTCCCGCTCCGGCGGCGAGCCCACGAGCAGGCTCGGCGGGCCCGGGGCGCCCAGGGGCTGCTGGCGGCGCAGTGCGAGCGCGGCCTCTTCCAGGAGGTGTTCCCGGAGCAGAGCGCGGAGGAGCAGCTGCCGGAGCTGCTGGAGGCGGGCCGCCCGCCCCTCACTGCCTACTGCGGCTTCGACCCCACGGCCGACTCGCTGCACGTCGGGCACCTCCTGGCCGTCATGGGCCTTCTGCACTTCCAGCGTGCCGGCCACAACGTCATCGCCGTGGTGGGCGGGGCCACGGCGCGCCTCGGGGACCCCAGCGGCCGGGAGCGCGCGCGGGAGCCGCTGCCGGCGGAGCGGGTGCAGGCACACGCGCAGGCGCTGGGCGCCAGCCTGCGGCGGCTGTTCGAGAACCACCGGGAGCTGTTCTGGGCGGCGGGCGGCGAGCGGCTGGGACGGGCCGCGGTGCTGGACAACGCCCGCTGGCTGGGCCGGCAGCAGCTGCTCGACTTCCTCGGCGGCACCGGCGGGCGGCTTCGCATGGGCACGCTGCTGAGCCGGCAGAGCTGCCAGGCACGGCTGCGCAGCCCCGAGGGCATGAGCCTGGCAGAGTTCCTCTACCCGGCGCTGCAGGCCTACGACTTCCTGTACCTGCACCGGCACCACGGCTGCCGCATCCAGCTGGGGGGAGCCGACCAGATGGGCAACATCATGTCCGGCTACGAGCTCGTCACCAAGTACGCCGGGGCCGGGTGGGGCGCGGGGTGGAGCGCTTGGTGGCCCCTCCTCTCCCGTCTGACCCGGGGCACCCGCGCCGCAGACGGGGAGCTGTGGCTGCGCGCAGGGGTCGGGCGCCAGGGAATGAATGAATTGTCCTTACGGCGAGCATGGCACACGCGTATATTCTGGCCATGGTTTTAAGCCTTTTCCATTAATTAGCGATGAATTTTTAACAAAAGGAATGGTTTCTTGTGTTAGTAAATGTGTTTGCCCCAAAACTGAAATTAGATACCCTAAAATGGGGGACATAATCGAGACAAGTCTATTGGCAAATATATTCTGGTGTAATCTCTCCGAGTTGAGGCAGTTGTGGTATACTGGTAAAGACGGTTGCATTTCTTCTCTCAGAAATAAAATGAAACACCAAATTTGGTGAGTCTTACAAAACTTGCAGAAGTGTATAAGCACATCAGTGAGTACCTGGCAATGCTTCTACTTCAGTGCGTGCTTGACTATTGTCTTACATTAGAGAGCCGGCACAGAATAAATGCCTTACAAGCATCCCAGCGACACAAGCAGCTTCAATTAATGGTCAGAGCAGAAGATAAAATGTACAGGATGCTTGAATTTGCTAATGCTCTTGCTCAAGAAACTACTTACTTAAAGTATGTAAACTTCTTTGTTACACAGAAAAGAAATAATAATTTCAAATTATTATCAAGTTCAAAGCTGGGGTTTTTTTCACCTAAAGCACTCTTCACGAAGTGGTATTCTGTCATCTTTTGCCTCTCACCCTCTGCCTTATTTAACTTTCATATCAAGCATAGAATCTTACAGAATACTTGTATTTTAGTCAACTTTACCAAATTGTGATTTTTTTTTTAACATTTATTTATATTTTAAATGTGCTGTGAATCTTCTCTTTCCCAGGGTGACAGGAACAGATGTGTTTGGAATTACTGTACCTCTTATTACCAGTACTACTGGAGATAAACTGGGAAAGACAGCTGGCAATGCAGTTTGGCTAAACAGAGATAAGACTTCTCCATTTGAGCTATATCAGTTTTTCGTCAGACAACAAGATAACATAGTTGAAAAGTAAGTATTTTTATTTCATCTTGCTTTTTGTCATTATTCATAAAACCTGATCCTAACTGTTCTTTTTAACTGTTTGATTTGGATGTGTGCAACACAAGCTCCATGTAGGAGTATATGTTGTTTATAACTATAAATTCATTAAATAAACAGGCATGACTGGTTCCGAAGCATAGAGGATAGTGGAACCTGTCTCCATATGCTGGCATATGCAGCACAAGATTAGATTGTGGATGAAGAAACAAGTAAAGCATAATGTATTTTTTTTTTTCTGCCAGTGGGGTGACTTTATCTTCGGAGGTGTCTTAGTTTCAGTACCGTAACATCACAGTATCGAATGAAGTATCTCCTCCTGGTTTAATAAGCAACTGCAGCTTAATAGTTATTAATTACTACCAGTATTTTCTTAGTATGAGATATCCAGGAAGTCAACTTCTAGAACTGCATCATGTTAAAAAGTGCATATCCATAAACAAATTAAAATAGTGCCTTGTTAAGAAAAAGTTCATATTTATGATTGTATTAACTTTCTAGATAGTGATCTCCAAACTTTTTTGATCACGTGTCCCTATCAGTAAAAAAATGTTGAGCATTTGCTCCCAATACATGTCTGTCTGTTTATTTATTTAGAGATTATATGTGTACTTCTGACATTCTAGTATTTTCTTCCTTCACCCCAGTGGATCATCTGGCCTGCCTCCTGGGGTGCTGGCACCTGACTTTGGAGACTAATGGTCTAGATAAAAACCTGCCTAGGAGACAGTTACACTCGTAGTAGTGCAATTAAAAGGGTGAGAAAATGATACCACTTTAAGCTTATGTCAAGCAGTATACAAGGGATTGACAAGGTACAGGTTTTCAGGCATCAGTTCTAAGTCACTGAAAGTAAAAACTACGGCAGAGGACAAAACAGAATAAACAAAATTCATATCCCTGGTCCCATGAGTATTTTCTTGTACCTCTTTAAAGTTAGTAGTAGTCAGCACCTGAGGTTGTAAGATTAGTAGTGTAGCTGTGGTAAAAATGTCTCGTGTAACTTTGCCCCTGAATGGACAAACATACCATCTATTTCTATCCATGTACCAACTGACACAATTAAACATTAATTTTAAATGTTTAGATGACGAGGGGAGTGCTTGTCATATAAATGACCGATAGTATTAACGTGGTGTTGCGGATGAGTAAGGCTGTTTGTTTTTTTCCATATACCTTGCAGGAAGTTTTAGTGGGTCTTTTGAAAAATGCAGATAGGAACAATTTGCATCATTCTGACTCTACTTAATGTTTGAGGGTTTCATTGAAGTTAACTGTTTGCTTTTGCGTTCCAAAATGAGAAAGATAAAGATTTCTGCTTACAATTAATTATAATGGCAAGTGGATTAATCTGTAAAGCAGATGAGACTGTAATGCACCAAAACCTTAAAGGATATCCAACTACTGCTTAAAGCTGTAGCTTGTACAAAGACAAAATTCTGAAGACTCATTACTGAATGGTAGAGCAATTCTAATAAGAAAGATGTGGTCTTAGATTGATTGTGCTGCCTCTGAATCCAAGTCAACCACGCATAGCTCATATTCTTACTGACCACTGTAAAAATACTAAAATCATACAATGGCAACATGAAAGGGTAGCAAAAATACAAGTTATACCATTTGACAGGTTTCCTTCATTGTTGGCCGACCTCTGTGCTGCTGTGCCAGTTATATGGCTGAAAATAAAGAGCCAATAGCTTTATTCAGGGCATTACATATAAGTTGCATATGTCCTTTTTAAAATCTGTTTTTCTTAGCAGATTTTTTTCTTGAACTTAAACATCACTGTCAAATCAGGCTTCATAAACCTCAGACAGGTATTCCCTTTCACATTGTGACCTCTCTCATGACTTGGTTGCCTCTTTTAAATGTTTATTCTCTGATATTTAAAATTTAGGTTCTGCTTTTCAGACTGAAAAGAAGGGCATGTAGGTACTTAACGTGAAAACACTTCATGTTTCCAGACTTTTTAAACAGTAAAGGTGCCTTTTTTTAATACACTGCACTGAATGGTACTGCAAGCCTATTAAAATGCACGTTGTTGTAGAGTATGCTTAGATACACATCTTTTAAAGTCTTGATTATCCTAAATAATCTTCCTGCTGAGATACTTGCCAATACATAGCATGCTTCTGTCCCATTATCACCACAGACCAGGAGTGGTATTTTTCATTAGCGTATTGTGCAACTACTAAAAATATAATACCTTGTTAGTTAACACTCAATTAAAACATTTACAGGATTTCTTGCAATCAAGAGAAAACTTCGTTGTTGATTGCAGCTTCAGATGCTTTTATGAAGTTTGTGTTATCTTATGTCTGAAGACATTACCCTAAGCAGAATGTTAAATATCCTGTTATGAATTACCCAGTAAGCTGAAGCATGTGGGCAAAGCTAAAGAACTGTTTGAAAGGACAGTGTCTATAGTATAGAGTTCTTAAATTGACTAAGAATCATTTTAGTGCAGTTAATGAAGCTTGACTGACAAAGGCAGGAAAACTGATGGCTCTATAGACAAAATATTATTTTTTCCCCCTGCTTGCAGATACCTGAAACTCTTCACCTTCCTTCCGCTTGAGGAGATTGACCACATCATGGAAATGCATGCTAAAGAACCTGAAAAATGGGGTCCTCAGAAACGACTTGCTGCAGAAGTAACCAAGCTTGTTCATGGTAGAGAGGGGCTGGAATCTGCTAAGAGGTGAATTTCAATTTGTCAAACAGTTTTCTTTCACATTTATTAAACAGTAATTAGCCATAGCTTTTCAGGGATTATTTTCATGTAGTTAATTGTTGCTCAGCTGTTAAAAGATAAAAATGTAGTTCTGTAGACTTAAAAATACATTAAGAATATATAAAAAAAAAAAATGCAGCGTAGTGGGCTAGGACAAAGATGAAAAATTGGGTGTACTTCATGTACTTCTGTTACTGTATGGACCCTCAGAAGAATTTGGGGAGGGGGATCAGATTAGTTGAGTAGCACTTGGTGTGAAAGTGAGACTAGCTCTGTATTCTGAATGATCTTTGTTCTTACAGGTGTACTAAGGCCCTTTACTACAGCAGTGTGGAGGCACTGGAAGCTATGTCTGATCAAGAGTTACAGGAACTTTTTAAACAAGCTCCTTCAGCTGAATTGATGCTTGAACCAGGAATGAATGTTCTTGACTTGTGTCGCAAAGCAAATGCCATTCCAGAAGGACCTAGTGGGTATGTCATCACCTGTGCTCTTTGGTAATGCCCCATATAAACAGGTTATAGGAGTATGTTTGCAGAAGTTAAACAGTTAGGAGAGCCAAATCAAGTAGAAACAGGCTAGTGATCCATGTGCCAGCAGGGAAGCAGGTGGCCTCATTCCATTTTGAAATGAAAGTGTAGGATAATGGAGTCTCACGTACCTTAGCTGTAAAATCTACAGTCTTAAGACAAGCCTAAGTTTTCTTATACCTTTTGGGAAGAACGGGAATGGTAGAAGCTAAGGATAACTTCAGACACTCTTAACCTAGACTGAATGTAAAATGCAAGAGAATTTAAATTTATTCAATTATGGTTCCAACAAAAAGACCTTAATTGAACTTTCAATACTTAACAGCAATAAATAACTGGGTTTTTTGTTTGTTTGGTTTGGTTTCTTTTTAAGGTACCAGAAAATTACAGATGGTGGAGTTTCAGTAAATGGAATTCGAGTAACTAATCCCGAGACTGTTCTCATTCTTGGACAGCATATTCTCAAGAATGGAGTATCATTGCTTAGGATTGGAAAGAAAAACTATTACATTATAAGATGGCTGCAGTTGTGACAACAGAACATCTCCCTATAATGACCTGCCATTTCAACTCAGTTGCTCAAAGATGTGCTTGAAGATGTTTCTGTTCTGTGCGTTACTACACAGCTCACAGACTTCCTTAAAATATGCCAACAGAGTTAAAAACAAAAGCAACTAAATTCTACCACTGAAGAGATTTTTAGACACTCTTACTCAAAGCACCCTTCTTAACTGGCTGTGCACAAGAAGATGAAAAGATTAATTTCAGCATCCAAAGGTGAAGCTGCTCTTCCTTTCCTTTAACAGCCTTCCCTGTGGTAGGAGGAGAACAGTAGCGAGGTACTCTACAGCATAATCCAAAGCAAGATGAGCAAAAGCATACTCAAAAGCAGTACCTCTTACAGAGGATGTATGCTGCTGTCCAGTTTGACTTCATCCTAACAGAGAAACCTGTGTAAGTGGGTAAGAACAGCCAACCTAGAATCAGCTTTTTTTTTTTTTTTTCCTTAACAGGTTTGCTTTGAAGGAAGCTGCAGAAGGTTGACAATAAATTAATAGAATGATTAAACCCTAATATGTAAGCTTCTTATTGATAATTTGTGGAGGCATATAGCATAAAAGCTTTCCAGCCTTAATGTAATACAGAAATGTAAGAGTATAGAGACTTTCAAAGCTTAAATCAGTTTGGTGAATCCCTTTTATGCCTTCTGTGTACATAGTATGACTTAAAATTTGGGTGACACTCTATGTGGGTGCATCTGTGCTATCTAGAATCTATGTGGAAGGTATATCCTGGCACTAGTTCCTGTGGACTACAGTCAGTTGCAAGATACAGTACATTATACCAGAAGATATGAAGCATGTACATGAAAGCATTTTTCAATTTTACATGCCTGGGAGTTGTGGGTGAACAGTAGTACAAGGGTATCTGGACCAGGAAACTTGTGAGGGAGGCCATAATGCTTTTGCTGTTAAAAGTGTCAGACCCTTCAGATAGGACAACATGCAAAAGCTGTGCTACTTCATGAAAGAGCAGAAAGTCATATGCCACCATCTACATTTAAAGGTATTACTGCTTTATTGCTCCAAAATGCCACCTCCTCTTTTTATAACAAGGCACTAGAGCTGCTAACACACAGGGAATCAAACATGGAATACAACACCTTGAAAAAGGTGTCTCTTTCCCAGGGTGGGGTTTCAGATTGGGTTCCTTAGGCAATGTAGTACTTGCAGCTAAGTGACCTGAACAACAACAAAATCCACATATGGTTACTGTGGTTATTTGTAGTACAAGCCACATCTGAACTTACAGCCGATGAACTGACTCAAAATACACTAATGCAGCTGGCTGGCTCAGAATGTTTATAGTAAGGGACCCTCCCTACCCCACTGTACACATGAAACCCTCAGTCTCCTTCCTGAGATGATTGATTGCTTTGGGTCTTGGCTGCAGTGTTATTCTCAAGGTTTAGGGTAATCTTCCCTCTTAGGCCAAGGAGAATCATTTCCTAGTCCATGAAAGGCCTAGACAATAGTTTTGCACTCAGTGCAGCCACAAGGGGAGAGGCCTTAATCTTTAGCTACCTCAATGCAGTTGATAACTCATCACCATCTCTTATGCTGTCAGAGTAAGGCAAGATATTTCAGCTGTTTAAAACCACCCAGCCTATCAGAAGAATGGGAAAATTCTAAGAAATGTTACTAAGTCTCAGGAATCCATCTATTCTGTAACTGGGTGGGGAGTTTCTCTTGTGTCTTCTAGGAGGGTTGTTTTTGTGGTCTGTTTTGTGTTTGTTTTTCTGGGTTTTTTTGTTGTTGGTTTGTTTTCACTTGATGTGATCAACCTGCTAATAGCTTTATTTTTGCTGTCAACCACAATTTCAATAGTATTAGTGAAATTATAGTAGCTTGCTGCTTATACATCACCATTCCTTCAGATTATTAAACTGCACTATAGTAGCTCATTTCACTATCTCACCCCGTGGACTTATTAGTATTAATTTCAGTTTCTAGATCCCACTTATCTGCCTGATAATGAGGCATCTCTAATCTCTATTATAGAAAGAAAAAGTAGTTGAGTCATTCCTACCTTAAAAAAAAAAAAAAAAAAAAAAAAGGAAGCTGTACATACCCTGTTAGCTCTCGGGACCAGGTTGTAGTGCTTGGTACTTCGCCTTAAGCTGTGGTAATGATCAGTGCTATCCTAGAAAAAGCATATGAAGGGATAAATCACAACTTTGATGTGAAAAGGCTACAAGAAAGGAGGGGAAAGTTAAATTTATCCACTTAATATAGCTGCCTTGTTCCTTAAATGGCAGCAGCATTACAGCAATACAGAAACATGTACCTGGCAACAAAAAAAATGCCAGCACACACCCACGTTAGCCTCCAGAGAAATAAAACAGATTAGATGATAGTTATGTTCTTGTTGCAAGAAATAAACTCCCTGGAGTAAGTCACATTTCATATCTAATCTCTCTCCTGCCTTATTTCTCCTCCATCTCCAAAGGGTGGAGATACATGCATATCCACAAGTTCCAGTTTGTTTTTTTTTTTTTTTTTTTAAGCGTTAAGACCCACTTTGATCAAGTTTTAAAATGATTTTATTTATATTTTACAAATACAAAATAAAAAAGGGAATTAAATTCTTTGCATACAAGGTTTTCAATAAGATTCATGAAGTCAAAGAAATTTAGTCTGTGCTTCTTCCTTTTGACCAACCCCTACCATTCCAAACCCTTCCCTGACTCTTTCCAAAGAAAGACCTGGACACAACCACTACTTTTCATGACTGTACAGGGTATCACAATTGAGCCTTTGAACACTTACACCAAGAACAGAGGATGACTGAAAATCCAAGTATTCTTTCTTAGCCTAGTCTCATTTCTCATGTACCTCAAAACAGGTATGTTCATGTAATTGGAGACATAGTTTGTTCAAATACAAACAAGCAGTAACTAATATTAAAGTATTTAACATGTCCACAAGTGTGTTACATGGAAGTGCAAAAAAAAAAAAAAGTAATTAGTTGGGCCATTTATTTTAAAAAAGCAATGAAAATCAACAGTGTCACAGGGCATAAAACCATCTTCAGGTGGTCTGCTCTGTTTTTCTCTTGAACTTTGAAGTATTAATTGTGTATCTCTCATTTCAAAGCACAGAGTTTAATGGGCAACAGGTTAGAAAGCAGATGCAGTTGAGATCTTCAGGAACTACAGAAAACACTACCTAGCCAATTGGTCTCATAGCTAAAGGATTGAGCTGGGAGGAAAAAAAAAAAAAAGGAAAAATTAAAAAAAGATAATTCAAGTTAACAGGAGGGGCACAGCAGACTGGCAAGTTGTTTCCCCCTGTTGTATTCTGTAAAGCAGGGACCTGAGAGTACAATATCCAATCTGGCATCTTTCAAAATCAATCATCCATAAAGTGTACAGAAAACATGACTTTACTCCAAGGTTTGTTATGTTTACTTCAGAATAGTTTGAAGCACATACACACCCATCTACCCATTCTACCAGGTAAAAAACCAAAATATTAAAAAACACCAAAATTTCTTGACAAACTCTATATTCACATAGGGATACTATGTTTTATTTACAGTAGTACCACACACAGGTCAGGTATTAATGTCAAATGCTTACTAATCTAAACTTAGCTCCAGTGGCTTTCCTCCCTCATGTTGGCATGTTTCACTAGATAGCCAGTTACTTTAAGTTAGCTGAAATTTGTGCATTGATGAATGGTATTTCAAGTTTAAATCGAAGTGGAATACAAGACAGTTGTAAAACCATCAGTCTGACCTGGGAATTTTTCAGCTGCTACCTTCATTAGTCTTTTTTTTCCATAGATTCCAAATAATTTCCTTTAATGATGGCAGTAACAGTAGCTTCTTCAGTATTTTAGCTCAATTTCAGACAACAGATTGTTTAAAAAAGCCATTAATAGCAGCAGCCTGTCTACACTATTACATATGCACCTATAAAAGAATTTACATTGTAGAGCTGCATGAGGGCAAGTGCAAACGTACATAAGGCTATACAAATACAGGTAGTTATACTATTAACTTGAAAAAGCAGCTAAAGTCCTTACCCCTGAACTACAAAGTCACTTCAAAACTTTATTTCTGGGATAATTAATTTTGTGTTATCTGTTTATTTAATAACAGGACTGTTACAACATGGATTTTTAAAGACTTGCATTAAGGATTACAAATTGAGTTCATTTCTTGGCACTCAAACATTAGCAAATTGAATTTTTTTTGTGAAACTTAAGCAAAAAAAGTCACAACATTTCAAAAAAGCATATTAACACCATAGAAATTTTACATGACATTACAGAGCCAGTTATCACTTGCAGGAATTTTAAATAAATGGAATTTTTTTGCTGTATGCAGCATTTCAAAATTTAACAAGTCAAAGTATTTCTTCACAAGAGACTGACTGAACTTTAGGAGTTAAAGCTTAGGTAGCAGTTCACTTATGGACAGCTATACCTTGTTGAAAACATACTACTTAGATGTCAAACGTCAAAAGGAGAGAGGTGTCAACAGAAAGGTAATGATTTTGACAGCACTGTTAAAAGCTTTCACTGCTCACCAATACTGACTTGGGAAGTGTCTTGCACTTCAACTTCACTACAGGCACATTTCATAAATCCAAGAACTACCATCCCTGGATACAATGCAACAAGTTAAAACCATTTTCTTTGTATTTGTTACATGAATTGCATACATCCTGACATTTTAGGCTTTTTAGGACTGCAGAATATATTTGTGTTCTGCATGAACTATTACAGATCATGCATAAAAGTATTCAATAGTTGCATCTGTCAGACTTAACTCCTTGTGCTTATATTGGTACCAAACTGAAACTACCATGAGAAAAATGCATTTTTAAAACAGACCTTGTAAAAGAGGTCTTAAAATTTTCAATCTAGCAGCTTACAAAAAGAATTCCATTTCTGTTAACTGATGAAATGGGGAAAGAACTGAATATGTTCATAAAAAAACTTCAGTGTATTGGCCCAATATGGTAGAAGCAAGCAACGGATGTTAACAGCAGTGTCCTATTTTTCATGCAAGTTGTGTTGAAGATATAAAATATGAGCAACAGCAAGGTAAACATTTTTGCTTTATACAAAAAAAGTGAATCTGATTGAAAAGTACATGCAAGTGTGCTGGCTGGAGTTTAAATAACTTTATTCATAAAAATCAAAATATTTACTTTTTAAAGGCTAGTGTGATCAATGTTTATCTGTATGAATTACAATCAGAAGAACATAACTCATCAACTTAACTACCAACCTAAAATTCCCAAATTTTTGGATTGCCCAAAAAAAAAAAAAAAAAACCAAAAAAAACCCCCAAAAAACAAAACCAAAAAAACTACAAAAAAAACCAAAAACCAAAATCAAACAACATAAAACAAAAAAGGTGAGAGAAAAAAAAAAAACAAGCGCTACTTACAGCACAGTAAAATTTCTTCAAAAGTAACTGTAATCTCTGGTATAAATACTCCAATCCCACAGACTTTCATACTGTCATACATTCCAAAATTTAGAAGATGTGGGGATCCCCTTCTCCCTGGCCAACTTAATCTGTTTTTAAAAGAAACACTTACTATCCCATAACAGTTTTGAAATCCATTTTTATTTTTCAATTCTGCCAGAACAAATTTACTATCAGATGGTCCAGGGGATCTTGGTCCCAGGGGGGAGGAAGGGGAAGGTGTTCTTGTACCTGATTCTAATCCCCAACATTTATACACAAGCTCCAGTGCACATAAATAACTTTGCACCCACTTTTTAGCAGGCTGTTATTGTTCGCAAGCTCCAGGCTAATTCTTCCTACATGATACTCCATTAAATGAAGTTGAAAGTTTTATCTGCAGTTTTAACATTTGGAGAAAAAAAAAATGGGACACATGTACATAGCAATATGGTAGACATCTCTACTGTGCTATAAAATTGATATCTCCATCTGTCATAGTGCATGCAATATATTCAAGAAAGAAAATACTTGGTGCTCTCTTCTCTTCACAGTATTTAAACTTCTATTGTAAAAGCAGCTTAAAACTATGCCACAAGACTACACCATCCATCTTAATCACAGGCAACCTGTTTAGCAAGTCAGGCACTGGAACTTTTAATGTTGGTTTGGTTTTTTTTCCCCCAAGTTCATATGAGACTGTCACCAAGACAGTAGACTTGGTCTGCTTTAATTTGCACCAGAAAGCTGGTAAGGAAACATTTAGAGCCGTTTATTATGATGATTAAATAGGACTTATTTTGCAAAGTACAGCATATTCTGTTTGCAAATCAAACCAACTGTCTTTACATGAGCAGATTTACACAGTTGCAGTACACAGATAAGAGTTCATAAATAAAAATTCTACTCCGTATACCATGCCTAGCAATTTTCAAGTCAATGTAACCTCCAATGCATATAAATAGTGTGGCTGGTAGGTACAGGTACAGTCTTCACCAAAGATGTGTCTCACGAATCTCTGCAATGATCTGACTGGCTCGCTGCAGGGCCTGCACACAGAAAAAAACCAAAAGTTACTTAGTTTTTCTAAAGATACTTCTCAAAGAGAGGTAACAGCAGCAGTCCTGGAAGTGTGATGTTACAAATCAAATTAAAACTAATATTTTTTATTATGAAATGAGTGATAACTTGTTTAACTTTTTGTATTTATTCATACATTCTCAAGAAGGGCAGGCTTTTTCACCTCAAACAGCTTTAATGCTTCAAACCTTCCTAAAAATAAAAAGGAAGCTGTACCTATTTTATGTCACTTTCAGCATTCTAACACATGCATTACAGTCCAGCCTGCTAAACTGAAATTAAATCCAAATTTAAAAGCTCAGAATATGAACTCCTACTAACATTATTTGTAGTACTCCATTTTGGGGAAATCTGAGCTACAAATTTGTCCCTATTAAGTTTACAGTTTAAAAGACTTTTCACAGTTCCCTTCACTCAAAGGTTCATCATATAATAACAAAGATTTAACTTGCTGCAAGTGGTCCCTCAGAGTATCCAATCTCCCATACACACTGTCTGACCACACTGCCTATGAGAGAGAAGCACCTCTTGCTGCTTCTTCGGTGAGCTCAACTGGCAGAGCTACTCTTTTTTTTCAGGTTCAATGCAAAGCAGCGTATTTCTGCTGTAGCAGACTCTGCCACATCACGTAAGTGCACCACAAAGAAGTTAAGAGTTCTGCACCACAGATGTGTCACAAATGCACTGTCATACAGATGTACACAGAGTTCATCATCAGCGAGTCCCAACGTTCCCGCTGTTCATATTATGAGGTACTGCCTCCATACACCTGGGTGAGGCATACATGTGAACAGCACTTAAAACATTGTGAGCTTCGTCCCCCCAAAAGAACTGATCAACACTATAAATGTTAAATAAAAGCAGATTATTAAAACCAAATGTATGACTGAAAACAACACCAGATCAGATAAGCTGCTTTACAGCTTTCTGCCCAAAATATAGCTTGTCACCTCTCAGCAAGTAGTCAACCTACGTAATACCTTTTGTACACGTGTTGCTTTTAATTCCTTTAGCACAGAAAGCAGGAAAAGAGGTAAGTCTTCCCAAACCCTCATATTTATATGGTTTCCATTTAATTAACTACTCCCATGAAGTCTTGATCTAATACCTTTAGCATGTCAGCTGCTTCTTTCCTGCGTTGTGCCATGTCCTCAGATTCTGTAAGAAGGTCATCCAACAACAAGGATTTATACAGCTGGCCTACCAGCTCACTTTGAAGGGTGTCTTTCACGTGGTTCACCAGAAAATGCATCACTGCCTTTGGCACACTGCAAGCACATAAAGATTGTTTCTTCAGAAAGATTTATTCAAAACCAGGTCTGCTCTAGATTGAAGAATGCAAAGTGAGCAAGTGGCTACACACAGCCTTGGATCAAACTACCACTATCATAAATACTCTCAAGTAAATGCAGTATCTTGTGCAATTTAAGAGATGTCAAATTTCTTCCAAATAGGACAGAGGCATTGTAAAGGACATGAATATATACACTGCAGAAAATAAGAATAAATTCCTTTCCTCACTAGAGACCAAACTGAGTCTCCACTGTGCTAGGCATGACAAAAAGCTAAGTATTTCAACCCTAAAATCCGTGTTAATACTGGGCCACATTATCTCTGATATCAGAGAGCACAACATGAGAGCAATTTAAAACTGGAAATGAAGTTGAAGTGTAAAAAAATATATTTGTCCGGAACGGAGGCAGGCAGCAATCAATGAGAATCAAGAACAATCCATCAGAAAGACACTACAGAATCCGTAGAGCAACATTTTTCAGCTCTATGTCAGGGTAAAAACACCTGAAACAAACCACTGTCTTAGCTCTGGCTTCTATGCCACAAAACTTCCTGGAAAAACTTCCAAGTATCGAATCTAGCTGAACATGATTTTCTTTGGGACTTAAGATGTGTGCAACAGTACTTCTCTGAAAGAGCAAGGGCAAATATTTACATGAGCATTAGCAAAATCAAATCATCATACTAATGCACTACCAAAATCCAGGGATATAAGTAGAGGATCAAAAACTGAATTAGTGCACGTCAGGTCACTTCAGAGCGACAGCAACTGACAATCAAAATACAGATGGCTGTTCCCAACTGAGAAATAAAACATGTTTGTTTAGATAACTTTGTTGATGTAATTTTTAGCAGCAATATTCTGCAACTAGAGTGGACTGGGAGTGGACGTGTGATCAGTGCTGACTCAAGTGGTGACCACATCACTCCTCTCAAGTGCACAGAGCCCTAGATCCAAATTAAAATAATTTTCATGGGCAGATCAAGAGATTTTGTTCTGAGTGCTGCAATTGCCACTGCAGAATTAACTTGACAAGGACCATGAAAGTCTCAATATCCAGACCCAAGGATCAACCAAGATATATCAACACATCTGAGCTTTTCCAATCATACTCCCAAGTTTGGCTGGGAATTTTCCCATGACATACTGCTGCTTTATGTTATTTACTAGCCAGTTGGGGGAAGACTTCTCTGAAATCATGACAACACCATATAGATTAATCCACTCCCCGAGTAAGTAAGTAATCCACTCCCCGAGTAATCCAATTTACATCCCCCTTTCAAGCCAGGATGTTGGAAGTTCTACCAAAAGAAGAGCTTAGTAAAGAAGCCTAGAATATTTTGAAGTCTGGCTAAGAGTTGAAACAACCCAAAGCACAGGTTTAAAGTTGTGTGGGTACAGACACCATCCAAGTAAAAGCCTCAACGATTATGATATGGGATGGATATAAGCACTATCTTTGAGACATATTTCCTAAAAATATTTCTGAATTGAGGATGTCCTAATACATCAGATTTGTAATACTTGAGATAGTATTCTATTCTTTTCTTCATGTATGCAAATTTACTGCAAAGAATGTGAAGGGATTTTTTAGACTATGCAAGGAGGTAACACTAATAGCACTAATGCTGTGGTAAAATTAAGATAAACAAACATGAAATACTAAAAATTACATTAAGAATATTAGTTTATTGGATAGAATAAAAACTCTATAACCTCACTATTCTGCTTTAAACTCTAGTTTCCATATTCCTATATTTCCCCCCCAAATTTACCACATATATATATATTTAGAGTGAGAGAGAGAGAGAGAGAGAGAGAGAGTGAGTGTGTGTGTGTGTGTGTGTGTCAGGTCTTTTCATAAAGACTTAAGCAAAGAGAATTTTTACATTAATCTTCAATAAAAGTATGACCATTTTAAAGCAAAACTTTAAAGGCATTTTCCACAGTTGCACACAGCAGAAGCATCACTATCATACTATTTCCATCCTTATAGCTAAGTACTAGAAAACTTAGTCACTGTAGTTCCTATTCAACCGTCCTGTTTGAAATAACAGTATGGCAAAGCTAAGTTCTGTCAGGCCTACAAAGTAGCCTACACCCAGAGTTTATTCCCATTTAGCTCCAGAAAAGCAGGTATCTCCTAAATAATTAAACAAACTTTTTACTAAATATAATACAGAACTCAATCCATTAGAGAAAACAAGTGCTTTTTAGGCTTCTTATTTCTATGCAGGCTCAAGTTTTGCTGCTGCTGCCCCCTTTAAAAAAAATAACCAACAAATATTTTCTCTCTGCTTACAAAGATAAGAACGTGAAAAAAATAACAAGATTATATACATGACTCTTGAGATACCACAACATTTGTATGGCTTAAACATTTCTAGGAAGTTTGTTTTACCTGTCCTGAATGTTCTTCCTGACAATAAGGAAGTAAGATTTAATAAGTCGTTCAATCACTTCACAATCTCGTTGCTCACGGGCAGAAAGTTTGCGTGCAACAGGTACAGGCTATGTAAAAAAACCAAACAAACAAACAAACCTCAGTGTACCAATTCTGCTCATTCACCTAAGTAAATAAAGTTCAAACTGTGAAATCTAAAAGAAACTACTGCTCTTCTAATCTGATAGTTTGATAGATGTAACCTGTCTTGCAACAAACCTCTAATTTTTCAGAAATAAAATTAGAGACATGTCAAAATCGAGATCTGACACAAAGGTCAGAGGGCACCACTACTAATTATTTTTATTTACAAGTTCACTAAAGGAACTAAGCTCTCCAAACACTTAAAAGAATCTCTATCTATTTTTAACTCCTTTACAATTCCTTTCTTCTAATATATAAATACCAACTTCAGAAAAAAATAAGCAGTAATTTGAGTTGAGACATGAACTGAGATCTGCTTCTGTACATAACAGTGATCTAGACAAGACATTCACTTGCACAGGAGTTTTGTGAAAGGAAGATAACCCAAATCATAGGCTGAAAGTGGAGGGGATGAAAGATGAAGGACTGAGTAAGGAGGAAAGCAGAAGAGACTGGCTAGGTTGTTATTTACAAAGATATTACATATTAGCGGCAGAGTTAAAAGATCTAGAATTCAGATGTTTTCTTTCCTGACTTCAGCTATGAAGAGGGGGTATTTGTCTTTAATGACTCACCACATCTAATAGGTTTACAGCATGTCCTTTTTGAGGACTAGCAGGTAGGGCTGCAGCTGGCTTGGATTTTTCCTCTGCTGATACCTCTTCCACTTTTGAGGGTTTCAGCATTCCTCTCCAGTTGCCTGTTCCAGGCTCCTGAGAGACATCTCCTCCTCCAGGAGCAGCCTGCACAAACAGCAAAATGAAGAAACACTGGAGTTAGTACCTGGGCATTGCATAGCAGCATCTGATCAAATCTACTAGTACTGAGCTGTGTGTAAGACTCAAAAATGAGATTTTCATATATATATATATATATGTATTTTTATATATATATATATTCCCTTCATCCTTTTCTTCACATTCCAAACCTTTGTTCTCCCTTTTCTGCTTACACCAAGTACAAGACAAATGAGAGCTTTTAAAACTTGTATTCTTCCTTGTAGTGCTACAAGAACCTCCCCAGCACTTCAAGTGTCTAGAAATCACTTCTAAAATATGGAGTAGTTTTCCTAAATCATTTGGCTTTTACCACCATACATCCTTGGTGTAATACAAACTATATTGTCAGGATCATTCTGAAAGTATGTTCTAAAGATCACCACTGCTTTTGGAAGACTTGAATTTAAATTACTTGGTATTTTCTTTAATTATAAACTGAAGTTTCTTACAATAACATCTAAAAAATATGCACATTTATGTTTCCAGGTACTACAGCTATGAACATACTTGTGCTGCCAAACCTCAATTTATGGAAGGCTTTTTTTTTTTTTTTTTTTTCACCAAATCAAAAACTAAACAAAACTCTCCATCCTTGGCAAGTCAAGATCAGAGTTTCTGGGAAGTTCCAGACAAAGAATGACTCACTGATCTCCTGAGAAAAAGGGCAAAACACCCAACTCTTAACCATTAGGAGTCACTAGACAAAAGAAATATTAGTAGATAGTGTTCACATGTTAAATTAGTATTAAAAAAAACCCAAACCATTTTATTTTCATAAGGAACAACAGTACTTTTCATTCTATACCTTTCCATAAGCCTAATATCTGTTCTATTTACTACTCTCCTTCAAAACCCACTGCTGTTTGAAAAACATTAAAGGTCATTCAAGGCTCAGTACTAATACTAATATTAATGTCTTGTTTCAGATATGGGAGGAAATAAACTGAATTTATCTATTGTGTTTACAAATGAAACACCACAGGCTGATCTTGAGTCTAAACAAAAAGAGAAAGAACCAGAGCAGGGCAGACTATGAACACCCTTTCTGCAAATTCCACATGTAACAGTACTTTTGCTGCTTGTTTATCACATACAGACTGCTTAAAATAGATGCATCTAAGACATCTGACACCTCAAGTCCTTTAAGCTTTGAATACAGGAGAAAAAAAAAAAAAGAAAAATCCCCTTCAGAGTCAAGAGCTACAAATTCTGTGCAAATAGACTACCAACAACCACATACTAGGAAGAAACCCAGTTCAAGAGTGCACATCAGAAATTTTATTAGAATTGCATAACTTTTCAGAGGCACTGTAAAAAAAAAAAAAAAGCAGCACTATAAGAATTCAAATCAACCTCTGCTAAAAGAAGAGGACCACTGATGACAAAAGCTCTATTACATCATTTCTAACTGCAAGACAGCTATTCCAAATGGCAAAAAAACCCCTATGCGAGTCTCTCACTCAGTATTACAGTGGAGCCTGCTCTATCTCCAAAGCAGTTTCAGAAACAAAGGTCTCTCTTTTTTTGAGAAGAGAGTGTTGAGTTTGTACCACCTAATAATATCATAACAGCTTTTGTGGGAAACGCAAATCAAACCAAATTTGGCAGCATCCTGCAACTTCTTAAGTCAAGCCAGTTTCCTCACAGTAGCTCTCGATTTCTTTCTAATGTTTGCAGCATACCAGAACCTCTAAAACTTTGATCAAATAACAGTTAAAATTGTACTAGAAGAGATTTGACTTGAACTGTTTTGGAACAGAAATGGCAGCTTTGCACTAGAGGCTGAATGTGCATATGCAATGAAGCAGAAAGCCTGAGCACTCTTGGTGGTACTAATGCCCAAACTTGTGACTACCCATCTTTTCTGACTCCAAGTGAAAGCAATTGGCAAAAAAAAAAGTATTTACAGTAATGAGCTGTTATTTTAACATTAAGAGACAGCACACCTAACGTGTAAAAAACCACTGCAGAACACATTTCACAAATATAAGTAAACCAGGGATTGAGTGTTTACGTGAAACAACAAAAAGGAGGTTCAGTTTAAACAAAGCCTAAAAAGATTCCCTGCAGGAAGCAGGAAACTCACTTTTTTTTTTTTTTTAGCTTATCTTCTGTCCTCCTTCTTTAACTGTCAACACATTAAAAACATGCAATTTAACAACCATGCTGAACACTTTTGATAACAATACTGTTGCACCAGACAATCTACTGACAACAGTTGGAGACAAATTATACTGCATACTTGCACCACAATATAATGCAACTAAGAGTTCAACCAGAAAGCAGTGACTGCTGCCCAAAGGCACATCTTTACCTGCCACTGCACATACTACAATCAGTAATGCCAAGTGGTCTATATATTCTGTAGGGCATACTGTGTCAGTGACAGAGCACTACATACAAACTGCTTTCCATTACAATCTGCGGTGCACCACAACAGAAATGTACATGCAGTGCTTAGAGGAAAAATCAAGACAGACCTTGCCATCGGCCTCAGCAGAAGCAGCAGTAACAGTCTCCTGGGAAGCAGGTGGCAATGCACCTGGAGCTTTAGTAGACTAAGGAAGGCAAAAAATGCAGGGAGGGAAAGGGGGGAAAAAAATATACAACTGAAGACCACCAAATCTACCTAGAGGATTTCATACACTTTTGCCTACTAGCTTCTTTAAAAACCCAGAAAAGAAAACACTTTGAATTTGCAAGCAAAACAGTAATATAAGCAGAATAATAAACCAAAATAAAAAAGCATTTCCAAGACAATTAAGAGACTTTTGGCTTATATGGCCATAAATTTCATTTCAACTCCTACACTGATGGTATAAATATGATGTCAATAAACAGAAAGATCAAAAAGCCACTGAAAGCAATCTCTAGATAGCTACCTCAAATTCCCAATTCATCCATCAGCTGGCTTCTACCAATTAAAGGTAGCAATATTAGATCCATTGTGGGACTTTGCCTCACTTTTTAAGCTAACAAGCTTAATGAACCAATTTCTATCAGCTCTAGTAACTGCTCTTACAACATGTGAGGAGCTTAAGCTATGTTCTGTATATTGGGATTCTAAATACTTCACATACTACTAAACACCTGTCTGAAATTCCAGCTGATTGTCAGACTATGCATTCCTACAGCCAGGCAATGTTTTCCATGACACTTGGTTCTTACACCCATGAACTTAGGTATCACTGAACTAATCCTAAAACCTGACAAAGTTAAGCAAGCTCCAGAGACAGAATACATGATTGGATTATGATCAACTGAAAACGTCACCTTCACCTTCGTCTCCCAAAGAAAGCAAGACTGCAATAAACTGCAGTCTTAAGAGTAACTTAAAAACACCCTAACAAAAACCAAGTCACCATGTTGACATACTGAATATTTGAAATCAATTCTTTATCTTTTGAAATAAGTGTCTCAGACATAAATTTAAGCATGCAAGTTCTGACCCCAACTTTTAACATTGTCAGGCATTTTAAACCTCACTTCAAGTAGCATTCAAGTAAGAAGTGTAATATTAATGTAAAACTATAGGCAAGTCTTCAGAAATTCCAGATTTAAAAATCTGTCAAAATTGCATCTTTGGAAGAAGAAGATAACATTCCACTTCTACTTTATGAAATTTGAAGAATAAATTCAATACCTGGAAGCTCCCAAGACTTACTATAGTTTCCAAAACTTCGATTGGAGCAAAGGAGAAAGCATTAGACTTAATAAATAAAATAAGCAAACATTTACTTACCTTGTCTCGTGGCACAGCAGAAGGCAATTCCCGGGCTAACCTGTTACGTCTTTGTTCCTTTAAAAACAACCCAGCAAGAGCTCAGTTATGTACTACTCTGTATCAACACACACGCAAGATTTGTATTTTACAGATGACTTGTATTCAGAGACAAGCACTAGTAATTTCATCTCATCCAGTGTTATGCAGTCATACTATGATCCTATGAAAACCTCAATTATTTGGATAAAATTACTCTGATTAACTGGTCAAAAGCAAATTCTCAATATAAAATCTTTTGGAAAACTTTTTGCAACACACTCCATAATCAAAACTGAAGCCTTTACTAAGTAAGATCTGGGCTACACAGTTTGGTTCAACATAGATAGCCTACAGCCCTTGGTAAGCTTTAAATCTTCAAAGTCATCAAAAAAGACTTGATTCTGTGGCCAGCAGAGTTAGTTGTGACTACCCAAGAGGAAGAAGGAGGCAGAATTCACTTTACAGTCAAACAGAATTTGAAGCAATCAGGACAAACGATTTTTCTCAAAATTAAGAATTGATTGTCCACCGAATAAGAAGATGACATTTTATGTGCTTTTTTTGCTTCAAAAATGTTGATGTTCTGTTCAGGAAAATATTAGGAAAGAACTAGCTTAACACATGATAATACAATAAACTCCTATGTCCAACTTCGCAAAGTCCTCCATTTCTCTGCTCACAGCAGTGTGCACACATTTTGTTTCTGAACTAGATTCAAGAGCAGTCTAACAAGTCAATTCCATACCCAGTCAATACACAATCTACATATAGTAGAAAGGAAAAGGTTAGAACTAAAGAGCAGAAATGATAACAAAAGCATTAAAAAAAAAAAAAATCACTATGAAAGAATGTATTGAATAAGCAGAGGAACAGAAGAATATTATCAAGCTCTTAGCCAGGTGGATGAAATATTGCAACAGAATCACATTGCAGGAAAGAATTGAGCAGATCAGTTGTAGAACAACAGCAACAAGTGTTATCAAAACTGGGTTTGAAAAACAGGAAGATGACTGAAATTGTAAAAGGCTTATGAGAGAGTGATAGAGAAAACTGTCTTAGGGAAATTGATGCATGGTAACAGAGATTCAAGAGCATTGTCAAAAGGAAGCAGAAATTAGAACCTGAGTAGAGAAAGCAGTACTTTTATCCTTTCATGAGTGAGAGGAACATTGTAGCTATAGATATATTTCTCAAAAAAATGCAGTTATTTTTCATATTCAATCATATTTTCCAAACAAATACACAGGCAGAATTGTTTCCAGTGAAATATCAACCACTATTCCTGAATGCAACATAAATCTAAAGAAATCAACAGATCACAACGTTATTAGTAATCTAGCACATTTTTATGCTGCAAAATGTAGAACCATCCTTCAATGAAAGGCATTGAAGGAATTTTCTTTTACTAATTATGGAGGCTCTCTGAGTCAAAAGACTTTAAGAGAATGTATTTTCTTACCTCTATGTTGTTATTCATTAAACCACAGGCATCAGCGAAGTCTGGATGTTTGGTATTGATATAAGCTAACTCAATGGCCACTAGATTATGAACCTGCAATGCAATGTCATTCACAGTTCAAAAATTCAGTGTGTAAATCTAATGCTACTGAACAGCAATGACCTACAATGCTAGAAAGAGCAGTCTAACTGCTCACAGAAAAAGATTGTTATTACTGCCCCAAAGACTAATTAAAGTTCTGATCCAGAAGGCAAGAAGGGAATATCTGTTGTAATATATTCAGACCTTCAGCTGTTTTGGACATTACATCAGTTTAACTTGTTAGGTTCATCAAGCTAACCCCTCTGCAGCAATAAACAAAACTCAGCAGTTTAATGAGTTTAAGCTATATAACAATGAAGTGAGCTATACAGTCAACCTTCAGCCAGAAGCCACATACAACATTTGAACCAGTGAGAGGTGGCTCACTATGGGGGATAGTGAGCACACAGAATAGTTTTTGCTTTTCACAAACATACACAGAGTAAATTTCAATACCGCTGTGTCCTCCACAATACAAAGCCCAAAGTAGACTTCTATATTAAACCATATTTATTCAAAGCTAAAAGCTGAATTTCTAGTTCTTACTAGCTAAAGGGAATTACAAGCAAAATCTCAAAAAAACACAGAATGAGTAATACAATTTTAACCACTGCATCCCAAACTCTACAGCAAATGCACAGCTTCTGTGATAAGGGAGCGAAATGCAGCTGTATCAGAAAGACTATGAAATGTTAAATCCAAGGTTTACTAGATTCTTCTTGGGCAACTGAAGCATTGTGGACGATAAGTAGAAGAGGGTTTCACCCACCCCTTTGGTTTTTATGTATCTATCATCTTCTACAGAAGGTTCAAACCATGTAGAATACATAGCTATTTAACAAATATCGAATTCCTTTAATAATTTGGGTTCCTGAGATTACAGAGCAAACAGAGTATCAAGAAAGACTCCAGAAAACTCTTTCTCCAGCAACATTATTAGTAGATGGAAAATTACCATTTCATTTGTGACAGGAAGTCTTCTACGCAGAAGACAGGTTACTACTTCAACTATGGCATCGTGCAATTTAGGAAACCTCAGTAATTCCTGAAAACAAAACAGAAGTTTCCTGATGAGACTTCCAGAACTTTTTAGGGAAGCTGGGGAGGGGGGGAAACCCAATAATTATAACCACAACTCTAAAATATGCATCTTTTTACCTGTGTACTGTAATTACTACAGTGCTGGATAATCCTCTGCATTTCTTCATGAACCAGCTCCACACAGCGCAAGCTAGGCTCTTCTAAACGTTTGATTTGCCTTTTTACCAGCAACTCAAATGAAACTTCAGGAACAAACAAGGCAGGACGGGGACCCTAGTTCAAAAGGAGGGAAAAAGCTGCTAAACTGTGTATTAAAACAAGATGCATTTCTAAGTAGAATCTGTTGAAGCCCAGAATATATCAGCTCACAGTACTTGCACCTGAAAGAACCCTCAGAACACGTCTTGAGAGTAACATATATTACAAGAACATTTAAATATAAAAGCTATAAAGTTATTACCTTTAAGACAAACACTGTTAAATAATGATTAATCAGAGTTCTTATAGAATCTTGAAGATTTCTACGTACTAATGGTAGGTAGAACCCTACCCACCCTAGGCTTACAACTATAAATAATTCTCTTCCTATTTGTGGATCCAAGTTTAAATGAAATTTATTATAAATGCAAAGACATCAAGAGAAAAAAAAGTTACCATTACTTATTTGACAGTCCTGGGCATACAATTCTTAATGCAAGGTAGGTGGATTTTCTGTTAAGTATAACCATAATACAGTGTCACTGATTTACAGTGTCTGGGATAATTTCATTTATGATTATACAGACCGATGCTTAACTATATACAAAATATTTTTTACCTTAATTTTTTTTTTTTTAAATGAGCTTTAGAAACACAAGAGATACATCACATGAGCCCAAGACATCTCTCCTATTACTAAGGGCAGTTCTATATTTTACACTTACAGAAGGATAAGAGAACGCACACAGATCATTGCTACAGAGAACTTAATGCACTCCAAGTTTGAGTATTGACCATGCAGAAACATGAGTGTCCACACTCCACAGAACCCAGTACAAAAGCAGCCCTACACATTCAACATTCAAAGTCAAGTTCTAAGGATTGAATGTTCTATATACTGCAAAATTTCGAGGTGAACTTACTCTTGGCAACACCAATTTCCATATTTACAAGAAACCAAATTTGTCATGTAAACACTGACACTGAACCACTGCAGAGTTGTGTTCCTTATATAGGAATAAAATACCCAATTGTGTCCTAACCCATACATCTCAGATGGGGTCTTCATAACTAACAGAACAGCTTAATGCAAAATAAATGCAGAGGCAGACTTCTGTCCCCAGTTCTATACTATAAGACAGCTTCAGCATAGGGTGGCCAAAGCTGGGTCTGAGCTTTATTACAGCCTGTAAATAACAATAATGAGATGTATGCATCCACCTTACAGTCATTCCATATAGTATGCATCCATATAGCTGCAGATGTGCGTATTGTAATTTTTCCACTTAAAAAATACCAAAAAGTAGGATTCAGCCTCTTCACATTAACTCATTCAGCTGAGATCATTAATTCACAGGACTGAAAGAGCACAAATTTGTTGAAACCTTACCTTTGGATTCAATATAAAGCAACAACACTTAGAAATACAGAAGAACACTCACAGTAGCATTTCTAATGGCAGTCAGAATATCAATTGTGTTAAGGCCACCCAGTGGGTCAACAGATTCTAAAGTTCTTCCAAAGGTCTCATGAAAAATGTAACAGATTCTTGCTCCACCACATCTGAAAGAATAAAGTAACAACTGAAGTAGCAAGGAAAAAAAAAAAATCTCGTTGCAAGTGCTTTTTAGTTTGATTCAGTAGCTGTCACTGACCTTCACTGGCAAGAGTACTACACTATAACATACTCAAAAATGTTTGAAACCAAGTAACTAATACTCTAAAAGAACATTTTGTACTTACAGCTCTGAAGTCTCTATGTATTTTGCTGTTCCTTCAATAGTGTTACAATATTCTGTGGCAAATTTGGTAATAAGCTGCAATAACGTGGCACTTTTGTCCTCAACAGGTTCCCCATAGCTGTTTAGTAGAGACTGGTACTGAGCAGCTAAAACATTGATTCTGGTTTTCAGTTCTGGCAAGCAATCTCTAATATGATGCATCAGTAGTCTGAAAATGGAAAATAGTCCCTCATTAGAAGGGAGTTCCAGCTTTATCTTCTCCATAAAAACATAGAAGAGACAGAAAATAATCACCAAATGAAAACATTTACTCTGAAAAATTACAGTGAATTCAGAAACCAAATCTGGAACCAGAGTCTTCCTTAATCTATCACAATACAGCACCAAAAGAGAAAAGTAAAAATAAATGTTTATACATAATTCTAATACACTGACTTATATCTTAAAGTATCTTTAAAAGCACACATTTATTTTATTCTACGTAATATATACAATACCTGTTCAGTGTTCTGGCAAGATACTTGGTTCCATTTCGATTGGCTAGGGAAGGATACTTCTTTTGAAGGAAACCATACTCATCACGAATGGAATCTGCCACACTCTTCTTATTGTTAATATCCAACTGACTCCTGAAGTTGTAAGGCACAGTTACACACTAGTTAATAGATGCAAAGTAAAAATAATTTACACCTCTGCTTTTCTAGACAGGTCTTGTAACACCTGGTTTTTGCTTTACACACAAAACTCCTTAGACAATAAAAGGTTTTATTTGGTGTTCCATGCAGCATAATCAACAAGACAGTAGGGGTAGTAGCTGTACACAGATCAAGCAACACTTACTAAAACTACATGAGATTTGATATAGCTAATGCAAAAAATAATGTGATCAGTATTGTAGCCATACACAGCTCTAAGACAGAACAGTTCTGTACTGGATCAGTGTTAATGTGAACAGCTGACCAGAAG
The DNA here is from genome assembly GCA_024605025.1 of Megaceryle maxima. Lineage (NCBI taxonomy): Eukaryota > Metazoa > Chordata > Aves > Coraciiformes > Cerylidae > Megaceryle > Megaceryle maxima. Next base: position 28,594 of record JANHGN010004620.1, read on the forward strand.
CATCCCTCAAGCTGAAACACAACAGTGGAAAGATGTACTGACACTAAAGCTCTTTTAGAAGTAGTCTCCCTACTCCTTTCTAAAGTAGTACTTAGTTGAGTGGAAGGAAAACAGAAGGCTTTGGAAAAGTGAGCAACAATCTTATTGCTTGCTTATTAAGAAGTTTATTTCAACACTGTCACCTTATTCTTAAAATCAGATTCATGGTTAAAAAAGCTGAAAGCATTAGTTCATATTAACAGTTTTAAAAATAGCATTGATGTGCCTAGACACACCTGTTCACTACTCCAATGATGCCAAGTTTGACTGGAATCACTCTTCCCATAAGCACATCCATAGCATCGGTGCCAGCATCCATGAGATCCAGCTTTGTGATAACAGCAAGGGTTCTTCGACCTACCAAAAGGAACATTCACTCACAGGGATGTTTTCTCTTGGTCAGGGTAGCTAAAACTCATTAAAAAGCTCCTCAGCATGACATTTAATCATGTAATGCATTTATCTTTGCTGATTTGCAGTAAGAACCTGTGGTATTTGTCTATCTGCAGCCCCTTGTTAACAGTATGACAAAGTATTTGGCAGGCACTGGTCCCCACATAGATGTGGTTGAAGAGAAAGGTTGAGGAACCATCTAGTTTAAAATTACAGTCATTACTGGTTCCATCAAACATTTCTGCATACTACCTCAGGCTAGGGGAGTTAATAAGCACTTCTGGAGAAGCCTAAGTAAGGCAGGCAGGGGACTCACAAGTGTGAGTGGACTGAACATATTTCTAGTATATCTGTAGGACCAGACGTAATGGCAATCTGTCTGGAACTATATTTGAAATACCACTACCCACTGGAGAAGCTGCTATAGGAGGCAACAGGCCCACTTCCAGCATAGTGTATCAAAGACATCACTGAAAGGCCCAAGAGACTGAATAGTTTGAAATCCATCCACTGCAGAAGCTTTAAGGGATTTCATTTTGCTAATGAAACATTTTTACTGAATATGTAGCTGAATGTTTTCCAAATTAAAACTAAGCTGCAAATTGGACACTGTGGAGGAAAAAGTGATCTAAACTCATTAAATAGGTAAATACTGCACATCTATAGAGGCAGACTAACATGTATATGATTTGTGTGGAACCTTAATATTTCCCAGGCTCTTGGGTCTGAAAAATATGTGGCAAGAACTTTTTCTTGAAAATACCACACTAACATAAACCAGTGCCTCAGGAAAATCAGTAGGTTCTTGGGTCATGAAACTTTCAGATGGATGCAAGTCAGAGTCCACCTACTTTAACACTTCAAGTTCTAATTGCATATTATTACTCCTACAGAGCCTGCAACATGAGCTGCCACTCCAGACCTCTAAGGTTTAGAACTTAGGGAAGTGATCCAAAAATCAGTTTATCATTTTTACAGGGGTAAATTAAAAGGAAAGGGTCTGCTGCCCTGAACCAGGACAATTTGACTGAGAAGACTGCCAGAAGAGGTTCTCCCTTGAGGTTACGTGGCTGTGGAATACGTAAAAGCTTAGGCAGACAGGCCAAAGCAGACCCAGAGCTTGAAAACAATCAACACTTTATGGGAAGAAAAGTGTGAGGGTAAAGCTTACCAGCACTAAATTGTACCATGCTTATTTTCCAAGAATACTCTTGATATTCTTTCAAAACAAATAGTGCTATTTAGTGGTCAATGGTACCAACTGTGCTTTCCATAAACAAGAAGGCGGCACCCAGTAGCTTCAGATGTGTTCCAAAGTCATTAGGTAAATATAAAATTATGATCCTTTTTTTTTTTTTTTTTTTTAGATTAAATCACATCAGAGTTCAATCATGTAAATGCAGGGCACCAAAATGGATACTGCCAGTATATATTAGTTTTATTCTTACTAAGTCATTAAACTAACAGATGGACAGTCAATTACTAGCTGCAGGATGGCATTATCTTCTCTACTAAAGGAAACAACATTGGGCGAGAGAGCATGAAGTCATCCTAACAGACCACCATGAACTACTAAAAATCTCAACCCCCTCAACATTCTGTAGTGCCATTTTGCAGCCCTGGAAACAAAAGTGGCTCACATGACTATTAAAATAGTTATTTGGCCAGCTCATAAGCCAGAAATCTATCAGATATTAATTTGTCACAGCATTCTCCGAGTTGCAGAGACTGCATCAGGAAGTCTTTAAGCAAATAAAATAGTTGCATTTTCTAGGAAATGCAGTGACATTTGTTCTTCCTACTACTTTTCACCCAAATGATTTCAGTTTTATTTTAGGATTTAATTTAAAAAAGAAGTTGAATTACAGGATCCAGTTTTTCTTGCTGCTTACCATCTGGATCCACCTCCCGTGCAATTTTAAGTGCTTCTGAAGTGGCCATGTCTGTGTTGGCAGCTGTGACTGCCAGAATAATTGAATTTGGGTTGCTGATGAATTGAAGGATGAGCTCTCTTATTTGAAGTTCAATGTCCTTAGGCTGATCACCAACAGGCACCTAGAGAAAACACAACGTAGAACTGTTCAAAATTGTGTATTCCTGCCTGTGTGAGACCTTTCATGAAAAGTTCATACCCTATACCATGGGATTAGGATAAAGTTTTCAAGCCCTTTCCTTCCCCTTTCACAAAGAAACAGGAAAAACAAGGAAGAACTTGAAAGGTATAAAAATCAAAAGCATTCTTATAGAAATAAGAAACAATTCAAATTATTATATGCTGTTGTCAGGAAGACTTGGTATCTGAGAACCACTTGTACAACTGGCAGAATAGGTGTGTATGTGTACATAAGCAGGGAAAAAAGTCATCTTGTCATCCTCCTGCCACAAAGTTATTTGGTATAAAACCCGAACAAACAGGATCTGACAATTTCTTCTAGTGAATCCTCTCTTTCTACAACTTCTTATGCAAAAATATATATAGCAACTTCTGAAGAAGCAGGAAGGGGAAAACATTTTCAAATTTATCAAATACCCATGTATCTGCAAGGTGCAGCTCTTAAAACTTCTGAGTGCTACCTTTTCTATTAAAAAGAGCATGCAGCCCACACAATGCTTCCTTAGCTGTATATATAAAGAACTTAAGTAAATCTGTTTCTTACAACAGTGAAGAGCACCAGAAACCCAACTCTTATACCAGAAGATTGTGCCATCTGAAATTTAAGTAACCTTAAACTTGACTTGAGGAAAGCTGTTTAAATATACAGAACAATACCAAAGGGTGAACATACACTCCTTGTTTTGAAATACACTGTTCCCAGTGACTCAGAAGAGAAGCATTCTGCATCTTACCTTTGTCATTCCAGGTAAATCCACAAGAGTCAGATTTACAACATTAGATGAAAAAATCTTAAGATGAATAGGTTCAGGACTGATACCCTAGAAATACATGAATAACAAAATGTAATTACTGTACTGGATTATTTAAATGCACCTTTTAGAAAATCAAAAACTATCACTGCATACAAGAAAAAATTTCTGTCATCATACACCTTACAACTACATGGTGAGGAACAAAAGCCAGCCAAATGCGTCAACCAATTCCTTCGTCTCTGGAAGCAGCCCTGCTCTCCCCCTCAGTATAATGCATTAAAAGCTTTTACATTTAAGTGACTACATACTATGTAAGAAGAGAATACTTAGTTATAATTACACATCAAGCCACATATGTGGAAAAATGAAAGCAAGTTTAACTCAAAGTTTATTTTTGGCACTATTATTACAGAAGCTTTGAAGTAAAGCAACAGCAATTATCTGCATTTTGTTTTGGCTGAAGTCATTTATCTGAAGAAGACATTAAAAAAAACTCAAGAGAGCAAGCAGCATTACTGTGTTCTTCATTAAAATATTTCAATGCTTTTCACTTTTACCTGCCAAAACTATTTAAGAAAGGTTTAAATAGCAAGAGAATCTATAGCAAGACAAAGATGGACGGTACAACATTTACCTTATTATTTCCTGAAATCCTTTCCGTTTCATTTTCTATTTCCTGACGAATTTCATCAAAATCTGTATAGATCTGAAGTATGGGAGAAAAAAAATTGTATATTAAAAATAATCAGCATCCAATTACCTAATCATAAAATAATGCTCTCTTCTCCAAGAGACAGTGAAAAACTCTGTAACTAAGTATCCAGAATGTGAGAAAAAATATGAATTATTATTGGCCCTTAGCTAACAGCAGTCATCAGTGCTAAAAAAAGACAGAAATTGAAATCTTGGTATTTAATCTGTTCATTAATAGTGTGAGATGGCTGTCATTAGCACTTACTACCCCATCAATGTCAGACAAGGTATAAAATAGTGTTCACCTAAAGAGAAATTTAAACAATTCCATTTCTAGTCTAGTTAGTTGCAATTCTTTGAAGTTAATGAACAAGTTGTAGCCTGAACCTTTTCTCTTGTCAGAGGACTAAGAACAAGGACAGAGTTTAATTTCAAAGTTTTTCCACTCTATCAAAACTATTCACCTTCTACCAATCCAAAATAAATTATCATCAAGCTACCCTTGCACAGGTTCCCTCTGCATTCCTTTCCAGATTTCCTTCAAATTCTAGCACTGCCTAGAAGGTGAGGAAATCAGTGTGAAGTTATAAACACTTAAATAATTCATCTGCCAACAAAGAGATTACTTTCTTCAAGCAAAGAATTAACTTTGACTCTTTTATTAAGTCCCAGGTCATCTAAATTTCTGCTCCTTCTCCTGATGCACATAAGGCTCTTCCTTCCTTTTCACAGCTTTCTAATAGATCTCCAAAGTAGCCAGTTCTTCAGTGGACTGAAACAACATGTCACTGTATACTTCCTTGCCTTTGCAGTATCCATTCTAATTTTGCCAATGCACAAAACAAAACAAAAAAAAATCAACAAAACAACAAAAAGAACTAAAAAAAATAGCTCAGCAGAATCAATGACCCACACAACAGACAACTGTTCATGAGCTTTCTGTCTTGAGTTTAAAAGAATGTTTCAGAAGTTCTCTCATAAAAAGTAAACCAGGAAATCCTCAATATTCTGGCACATAGTATAGCAGGCAAAATAATCTCCTTCAGAAAGTCAAGAGAAGAGATACAGAATTAAGTGTGTGTATATACATATATGATAGCATAATTATGACACATCTTCACTGTCAGTGTCAACATACCTTATTTTTGGTGTGAAGAAATTTACCCCACTCTTCAGCATCTATCTCTGAAAACAAAGAATTGATACATGAGGAAGAGGAAGCAGATGTTTCAAAGACTTTTCTTCCTCAAGATCCTGTTTGTTGAAAACTAGTTTGTTTGTTTTATTCCTTTTTCAAGCAAGAGAAAAAAAAAAATAGTCTGTTTTCTACTGTTAGATATTAAATAGCTCAGAACAAATACAATTACTATTCTGCTTATTTAAACATTGCATCTCATTATTCTTTTTAATTTGACTCTCTTACACAAGGTCCACCTTCCTGACTGTGCCTGAGCCAATCAGCTATCTACCATTTTTCAGAAAATTCTAGTCCATTAAGTATCAGCTTGCAATAGAAAACAAAAGAATTATTAGCAGTAGCTTAAAAAAACCTGGGGAAAAAAAAATAGCAGCTTTTAGCATCTTTTACCATGCGAGATAAATTACAGCTGAAAGAAAAAGTTAGAAAAACCTGTAGAACCAAAACCAAGCAAACAGAAAATAGGTAAGAACTCTGCATAACAATGAAGTCTTAGGAGAACATGTCTCTTCCCAAATCTGTCAAGGACCAAGCATTTTAACTCTTTTCAGTCACCACTGATGTCCAGAATGACTTTGAGAGCTATTCAAGAGCAGTTCCAGAAACAGCAAATGAGGTTTTGTCAATTCCTGCTTTGTAGTGCAGGCAGCAGCCTGAGTCACACTGTGAGATACTCACACTTCCTCAACTAGGTTTCCAAGTATTACTGATAAGTTCCATGTCAAGTTTTTAGTTCGCAGTCATTTCCCTTCTGCTCTCCAATACAGCAATCTGCTCAAGAAGACAGTCTACCAGAAATCTGGCCATTTGGCAAACACACTGCTTACCCACAATCAAGTCATCTTTCAAAACATTTTCTCCACTCGAATCTCAAGATACTGATCGAAGAGATCTTTTTTTAGAGGATTTGGGAATTAAAAGTGCAGGAAATTCTATGAAGCAGCAATGGCACAGAAGAAAAGCAAAAAATCATCTCATTCTAATGCAACAAGGTCAGAAAACTAAAAATCAACGAGATCACAAGACTCAGCAAAATAATCAATCAAGACAGTAGCCGAAGTGTAAAAGTGTAATCAACAATAAAGTGGCATGAAATGTATGTGGTTTAGTGTATATAAGCATGCACATTTATGCATAGGGAGAAAAAGCAAGTGGATAAAGGCAACCTTTAGAAAGGTGTCTTGGATTTTTCCATGTAGCAGGGTCTGCAGTTAAAGAGAAACAGCATTGAATGATGTTGAAAATCTTTAATCATATTTAATATAGCATTTTATTAACTTTCAGTATAAAATTGTATTACAAAGATCACAAATGCATTCAGACAGATGTGCATGCTATTCTACTACTGATGAGAATGAGTAACATATTAACAATATGCACAGATAGAAGATTTTAGCTGACCACTGATAAATTATGCAGATTAATCAGATATTCTATATTACAAAGTCTACTTGATGATTAGGTCACACTTTTTTTATCCAAGCACAGAAAATGGCACCATTAGATTCCTCAAAGCTGAACTTTTTTGGCAAATATCTTTCTCAGTAATTAGTCATGGCAAGAATGAGAAAGAGGAAGGAAGATTAAGGAAACATTTTTAATGTCCCTGGAAGTAATTACTGGATGGGGAAAATGTGAGGTTTTTCACCAATCTTTCCAATGCTGAATTTAAAAAAAAAAAAAAAAAAACCAAAAAAACCCCCACAATTACAGCAGTTCTAAGACAGATTTAAGAAGAGACAACATTAGCTATCACTCTTCTCAACTTCTATTTTTTTCAAAATATTTATGGAAATCCCATTACAGGGGGAAAAAAAAAATAAATAAAACAACTTATTGTTGAAGAGTTGACAAGTTTACAACTATATACTTTTACACAATGCCAGTACAGCACCATGGACATGCAAGAATCAAAACAAACTGGTAGAGACATTTTTGGCACATGCCTGTTTGGCACTAAATGCAAACAGTACAGCAACAGTCAATTTATCAGTTTGGAAAGCCTAGTACTTCGGGGAGTTATTTTAAAGTCATGCTCAGGTGGCTAAGTCAAAGGTTTATCATCAATGGAAATATGCTGATTTAGATGGACTAGATCCATTAATGAAAATATATAAAAACCAAACTACTTTTATCTTTACTGCTCTGGAGGCACATAAGCTATGAAGAAACGATTGTTAAGAGGCAGCTTGTGTTTGACTTGGTTGGTAAATAGGCAAAATTACATACCAGTCTCCAAAACAAGTGCAAAATGAAAGGGCTCATTAATTCCAGGTTATTAAACATGTTTATTTATAGTTCAGAGGAAATAAAGTAAAATGCACATAGAGGAAGAAACTACAGTATCTTCAAGATCATACTGCTCATCCCTTCTTAAAAAAGAATCTACAAAAGTAAAAACAGGCACAAAACCAGGAAGAAAAAGATACAGCAATATAATGTCACCAGTACATTTGAAAGATACGAACCAAGCACTTTCCTGTTATGTTCCTCTTATGGAGGTAATGTCCTCCTAGGACACACTGGTTTAGTCTTAAATTTCTAGTGGCGTAGGAATTTGCAGCTAAGATACTTGGCTTAGCTCTCTGTATAAAGAAATGTTTTGGTCTAGGATTATCTATTAGCTTTTAAAAATATACACATATAAAAAAGATTAATTCTAGTAAGAGGGATTGCATTTTAACTTGTTAACATCACACATAAGAAAACTAGATGTGATTACAGTATTTTTCTTAGGACTGCCCTTCACCAAATTGTTACTCATTACCTCCTATACTGCAATGCTCCTTTGAGAAGCTCAAATACAGTACAATGCTAACTGACTTCAGTTATTCATATTATCTCTTCTTTCTTCCTGAAGCAGCAGCAATGTTCTTCATACACACTGGGAGCACGGAGAAGCTGTTCAGTCATAAAACCCTACCACCATTTAGAATTTCTTGTGGCACAGCAACAAGAACACCCCAAATACTAAGAAGGACAAAATTCAGCAAAGCATCATCTTAGATGCTACCCCCTGAACTCTCTTTCCCCCTCCCATCACCTCCTTTCCTAGATGTCTCTCTCTCTCAATAAAAAAAATAATAAAATTCAACTTGGGAAAAAAAAAACCCCGTGCACATCTTCCGATTCCTTCTGTATGTTGTACCATTTTTTCCATCCTTGATGCTAACTAGATGGCAAGTTCTTTTGAGTGAAAGTTTTTTCTCTTGTGCTTCTACAAAGCTAAGTACAATGAAGCAGTCCACGCTGTTCAGGAGCTAGGTGTACGGGATTCCCATTTGAAGTAGGGAGCAAAAAGCTGACAAAACAGTGTTGATTTAGCAAGCAACAGATTTGCATTAATAATTCCTGTGTTTCATATCAATTCTATCTGTTCAGAATTTGAACAATGTGCAGCTTCCTACCTTGAATAAAAAAAGGCCCTGTAAACATTTTACAAATTCACCATTGATAAGTTCCCTACTCTTTTCCATTTCCTAACAAATGGATAAGCTACCAGAAAAGGTCTTGGCTGTTCCACCAATTTAATAATTCATGAGGCCAGGCCCAGTTCTCATGAACACCGCTTCTCTTGCAATTTGAGAAGAGAACATCACCGTGTAGTATCACCACACCAAACACACCATATGCACTGAATCACCAGAGGCTAGTAATCATAGAAACATAGAATGGTAGGGGTTGGAAGGGACCTCTGGAGATCATCAAGTCCAACTGCCCTGCCAGTGCAGGATCACCCAGGACAGGCCACACAGAAACAGATCCAGACAGGTCTTGAAAGTCACCAGAAAAGGAGATGCCACAACCTCCCTGGGCAACCTGTTCCAGTGCTCTGTCACTCTAAGAGGGAAGAAGATTTCTTCATGAGGAGGAAAAGTTGAGGTGGAACTTCTTGCATTTTAGCTTGCTACCATTACCTCTCATCCTATCACAGGGCACCACTGCAAAAAGACTGGCCCTTTCTACTTGACACCCACTCTTCAGATATTTGTAAACATTAATGATACCCTCTCAGTCTTCTCTTTTCCAGGCTAAACAGCCTCAGCTCTCTCAGCCTTAACAATAAACAGCAAAAGTATAATGAGAACATTTCCTTCACACTATAGCACACATCTCTGTGGAATGCATGTATGAATTGGGAATACCACGTTAGGAAAACACAGCACTTCTTCACACTTAATGGAAAATTCATCCTTCTGCTGTTTTCTGACTATCTTAATTTACTGCAGCAACCACCACACAAGGGTATCACATAGCTCATCAGTGACTTTGAGGAACAGGAGAGATGATCTTTAAAGTTGCATGTTCAAAAAGCAGTAGTTCAAATGTCTGGCTGGACAGCTGTATCAGAGTTCTGTGCACAGATACCTTCAGAAGGCAGCATGCCGAGATTGATACTCTCTTGTCCAGTATTCAATTTGTAAAGAAGAAACCCCTTATCTGGAGAAAACCCATTTCTGCAAAACTACTCAAGCCTACCTCAACATCCACCTGAAAACAAAAAAAAATATGAATTGTAATAGTACAATGACTTATTACAATGTCAGACAGCACAGCCAGGATAAAAGGTTGCCAGCTTTTTTATTTTCCAAGCTACCTGATCCCGTCTTCTCAGATGTAACACCACAGCCTGTACATATGCTAAACTAGATCAGTGACAAAACCATTTAGACCATGATTTGCTCAAATTTTGTAATGAGAGGAGAGGCATTTCAAACACAACTGGTAAGTCATAAATGTTTGTCTGTTCCCACCAAACAAGCCCACATCACTCTCAAAGGAACACCAAGAAGAGATTATAGCATGTACACCTTACGTATTGATTTTTTGTTTACCCCAGAGATCTGAATGGGCCTTATAAGTACTAGTTTAGCCCCAAATCCTTATGCAGTAATACTATTAACCTATTTTAAATTTAAAATATGAAGATCAAATGCAACCTACAACAGAAAGGCTCTGCCTTGACTTGGAGTACTCTAATTACAAAACCATCTTTTATAACTGTGAAGTTTCAGGGCAGAAGAAAATCACATTTTATCCTACATCTCAGAAACAAACCATTCTGAAAAGTACTAGAAACTATAAACCGCACAATGCAACTAACATAAACCCACATTTAACGAGATCAAAACTGCCACTTCTAAAAGGCTGCTAGACTAGAGACCTCCTGAGATCATTTCTAACCTCAACTGTCCTACAATCTCTCAGTCCTGCCCACTCTTGATTGCACACTAGAAGTTCTTAATTGCTATGAACACAAACTGTATTCTCTGCTTCTGGCAATAATGAAAATTGGTGCTTAAACCTTTTAGACTGCACAATACTAGTAATTGTTCTTCAGAAACCAAAGGCTGTAACTCTTACATCAAAACAAATAACATAAAGAACGCCTGATACTTTGACCAGGTTGCCCAGAAAGGTGGAATATGCCCCATCCCTGGAAACATTCAAGGTGAGACTTGATGAGGCTCTGAGCAATCTGCTCTAGGTGCAGATGTCCCTGCTCCCTGCAGGGGGGTTGGACTAGATGACCTTGAAAGGTCCCTTCCAACCCAAACCATTCTGTGATTCTGTGACTTATTACTGCTAGAAATAAATTTAAAAAAATCTGAACACAGTAAGAATAATTATAACCCCAAGTTTATCATGCCATCAAAAGCCTATTTACTTTTTACTGTCTACATCAAAAACTTAAGATCAGAAGGTGGATATGACCCTGCTGCTCTTTCATACAATCAAGATTACTAGTTAGTATAGAATAAGCATTTAAAAATCCTAAGGGACAACTGAGATGATTTTCTTGATCTGCTGAAGGATAACATAGGAACACTACAGAAGACATAAGCTTCAAAATAGACAGTTTCAGAACATTTACAGTGCCAGTCTTGATGCACTTGGAATCTCTCAGTGCAGCCCCCTAAGGTGCCACCTGTAAGCTACAGAATGGGCCCATTAAATTCTGCTTTCACCTATTACAAGTTTATTTTCATTTCTCCTTCTTCCACTCTATTCAGAATGTATCTATTTCCTAACCTTCTAAAAAGTCACATATTCATAATCTCAAGGAAAAATCTTATTTATTCAGTAAAAGAGGAGGTTAAGAAAAATACACACAAGAAAATCATGTTCTCTACACTCTAGACACTCATTACAATTGAAAAAAAAAATAATCTTTCTTTGGCTTGCTTTTCTCAAAAGCATTTCTTAAGAACAAACAGGAAAACTTAAAACATTAAAGATATTTTGAATTTCAAAGATTTTTGACTTTGTGACATTTGCTAAACGGACAGAGCAGTTGTGACAACAGCTGCATTTTCTTCCAAGTAAATTTCAAAAAAGCATGCTTGAGTTTTAAGATTACAACAACTGAATTTTCAGTCAAATGAACAGGAAGGATTAAAAGTGTCTTTCTCTTTACTAATCAAAACACACTCTTGGATCATACTTACCATTTTCATCTCCAGATGTTTTCCGACCATCCTCCGGGGAAACATGCACCAGCTGCAGAATAAGGGGTCTCCGGGTGACAACTCCAGTACCTCTTGGGAGCAGATCCCTCCCCACAAGACTTTCCAACACAGAACTCTTTCCACTGCTCTGAAAATTGGAATACAGCTACGTGATTTTCTTAAACATCAAAATGTTGTAAGATTTTAATTTTAGCTTGCTTTCATCACTCCTGCAGACAGTGCTCTCTTCTGTCCTCTGCTACACAGTGCCTGAAGGAGCATGCGATAGCCTCACTGCATCTAAAACAGTGGTATCACACTGCATAGACACAAATCTAACTGTTTAAACCTGCTTGGGATACTTAAAAGCCATGTAGATCTATGCATTTTATATCTCTTAAGTCTAAAACAAACATGTAATAGGTTTCAGAAAAAAAATAACCTATTTAACATTTTCTACCCCAAATATTAATCTCTCCAGAAACATTTTTGGAAAAGAAAATAATGTTTTTCTTTATAACACTCAAAAGGAAATTCTATGTCTTCTACTATGTCATTTTTTAAGACCTTGCAGTAACACTTTAATCCGTAGACTAAGGAATTTAACTTTGTGTTAGTATTAACATGCTCTGGCCATGTTAAATACTAACAGGAGAATTATACAAAACAAGATATTAACTATGTACACGAGGTCATTAAGCTATCACAATCTTATACCTCTTTCAGTTTGTTGCTTTGTTTCTTTTTTTTTTCTACAATTTATCATATCAGCTTCCTAAGCGCAGACACTGTTTTATAGTACAAATATGTAAACAAACATTGTTTTACACACTCTCTCTCTTTCCCTCCTACTCTTTGTTTATGTATTTACAACTGAATTGCCTGGAAACATCTGTCTATTGATAACAAACTGTAAGATGATGTTGTGAAATACTTAAAGGCCCTGAAATCACAGATTCACTTTGAGAGTACATTGAAAATATTCCCCTGTAACACTTTTGTATGAAATGTAGAAATGGGCTACATGGTCCAGTAAGAAGCTGTGAACACATGGGGTTTAAGAGTGACTCAAGACAACTACCATGTTAAGACTAACAAACAATAGACCCAGATGTCAGCATAATACTTTGAAAGTCTGACCAGTAAGATTTTGTCTTTTTTAATAGAACTGTATAAAACTTTCAGCTTTCTGCAGCTGGAAAGTCAACATGGGCATGCCATGAGAAAACCTGCTCTGATAATCACTGCCTTCAGCTAGGAAGTGTTCCTATATTAATGCTACTACCAAACAATTCTCTTAACAATTAAAAAAAAAGCCACAAAAAAAAAAAAAAAATCGAAATCTACAGATACTTCTAACAGTTAGAATGTGCATTACTGTTATACAACCTTAATTCAGCTCACCAGTTCTGAAACAACAGCTTTAAAACTTCCAAGTAAATAATGGGTACAGAACCTAGCATAACATGAAATAAAAGCAGTGCTCAATATCTTCTAAATACATTGAGTGACATCTTAGGTGACTTTTTTCCAAACACGAAAAATAGATAAGCAGAGGTCAAGCAACACAGCACTATCAGACAGCACATTTCTACTATTGCAGTAAGACAATACAGGGCCATAACACATGAGAGAATTAGAAACTATTAAAATAGGGCTTGTATGCAGAAGCACAAAATAAATACTAAAATACAAAGCCAAACCTCTAGAACAACAACCAAAACTGAAAGCCACCTTCTCTCCTCTAACATTTTACAGTATAGCTATGCTTTATGGCACAGAAAAACGCTGTTGAATCAACATCATTGTCTCAATAGATGAATAACAAACCAATGCAGATTGTACATATTTTTCCAAGTAAATCTAAGTAAAATTTGACAGCAGTGAGGTAAACTGTCTAGAAAAAGTAGGAAGAGCATCAAGTTCAAAGGAAACAGAAAGACAGCCTTATAATTTTTTTTTTCCTCCAAAAGACTCCCCTAAAAAGTAATTAATAGTTTTATCCTTCAACTGACCTTCTCCAATTAATTTTGGGCACCTTACATGAAAGTAGCTTACAGGAGGACACTGGGCACTGAAATCTTACCAAAGAGTAACTGAAGAGCAATCTGGCCAAAGCACAAACTAGCTTTGGAATCCCCACTAAGAAGGCTCCCATTGTAGCACACTGATGAAGAATTACTGATCTTACAGAAAGCAAAAAAAGTATAAATTTCAGAGTAACAAGCAACAAACCACCTGTTAACAAATATCATAATATAAAACAAGTGCAATGCCTGCTCGAAAATATGAGGTTTAGCAGATGCATTGCAGAGAGGAAAAGAAAAGGCAACCCAAAACAGCAAATCCAGAAAGGTTTCATTTATTAAAAATATTTTTATCATCTCTTGAGCAAGATTTCTTTCACGTGGGTAAAACAATAACTCAGTCTCAAAGGGCTGGAAGCGAGACTCAGATGACATGGCTTCTCCTGAACATATAATCCAAGTGGAGAAGGGATACTAATAAGTAGCTGAAGTCCTTACCAAGAACCTCATCAAGACAGGAAACCAAAATCCACGGGACAAATTACTGCATAGTACTGGTCACCATTTGGTCTTTCCAAAAGAGTGGTACTGCAGGAAGCTGAGATGGGCACAAACCAAACTACATCTGGAACTAAACCACTATGTCTTACACCACTCCCGCAGTTATCTTTGGATGGAGAAGGAACAATCTGGATCCTTCACAAATGTGAAGTCATACATTAGATGAGAGACTACAGCACTCCACGCATCAGGAAATTTGCTTCAAATTGCATTACATTCCCTTGTGAAAGCAATCTGTTCCTGGAACATAATACAATATCTAATGATGCACTCCTGAATCTGGGCTCCATACACGGCCACTACCAAGAGCTGCCTGGGAATGCGGTAAGGAAAGCAGTAAACACAAAGCTGATCTTTGCCAGTAGCGGCGAGAGATACGGGTCTGTTCAGAACCCAAATTCAGCTTAGATAGTCCTTCATACAACAGATGTAGACAGACACTAATAGTAATGACCAAAGGCACCAGAGAATTTTTGAGGACTAAGTCTGCAGCAGCATCCCACTTGCTTTGTCACTGAATGCTCATCACATTTTTAAGCACAAACTGAAAGCCATAAACATGTTTCATGACAAGTCCAGAAAAGCATTAACAAATGCTAACCTTTTGTGGCAGAGAGTCAGGTTTTACTCTGGACTCTAATACCTAATCCTAATTTGAAATATCTATAAGCTAAGCATCTAAAGGAAATTTATACAGATTGCTCAGTAAAAAGGAGCAAATATGGGAACAACTTGAAGTCTGTTGCTTTTTCAACCACTGTGTCAAATTTCTATTGCGGAGTGTTCAACATTCAGCTCTGTTAACCACCATCAGCCTCTCAGATAAGCACCTGAGTTTGATGGATGGTAAAACCATTCTTCCCAGTACTAAGAAGAGATGATGTACACAGGGACTTAAGTAATTTATTTCAATACACACTGACTGTATATGTGATGTAAATCTTACCAGCTTTCACACTACTGCCTTATATTTACATTAATTGTCAGCATCATCTTCAGGTTAATCTAAACCAATCAGGAGCAGAATAACAGGGAAATGACTGTGCACTTATTCTCATAAACTGAAAAGCTGAAATCTGTAAGAACTGTGATCCACTCCAAAAAACCAGAGTCTCTACTCTTTCAAGTCCCAATGATCTTGCTTCTGCACCCTATCCTTCATTTCTTCTTTACTTGTCCCTCTATATTTCAACTATGCACAATTTGTGAATATGAAAAGCCATTTATTCTCATCCAATAATTCTTAGGAGAAAATTTCACTTGCAACGTGCTGTTTTACCACATTTTTCAGGAATTCAGAAGCAGCAGATAGCAGGAGTTGTCGACAAGACAAATGGAAGAGACTCTGTATTGAAAATTTTTGAAGTAACGCTACAAACCACTGTTTACATTCATCCCAAACATTTACTTTGTTTGCCTTATTATTCCTTTCCCGAGTTGTCATCAGCATTCCCAATTTTAGAAGACTTGCACTCTATACCCAACAGCATCCAAAGATGCCTTCTCTATATCCAAAAGAGAACCCTGACACAATCCTCTTCCACTATTGATAGTTAACCTCCATGTTGAGCCCCATCTATAGGTATAAAGGTCTAGAAGACCCTGATGGTGAAGGAAGGCCAAGGCAAAGAAAGCATCAAGTGCCTCAGCCTTGTCCATATTCACTATCACTAAATCACTTGACACCATCAGTAGCAAGCACGTATTTCCCCTGCTTCTTTCTTTTCTTCTTTTAACTGCTGATGCAGTGCTGGAAGTTCATCTTGTTGCCTTTGAGGTCCCTTACCAGTTTCAGCTCTAGTGGAATATTGGCTTTCTGAATAACATCTCTCCATATGCAGGCAGTATTTTTGTATCCTTGAATGAGTTTGTCCTAAATTCTACTCATTCTCCTGAGCACTTGTATGGACTACTGTTTTATGCTCCAATTAGGTTGTCCTCAAAGGCATGCCATGTCTCTTGAGCTTCACTGTTCTATAATTCACTGGATCCCACCAATTAGCTCAGTGAATAAGCCAGTCGGCTCTTATTTGTATGAAGCCCATGCCACAAGAGTAATAAACACAGGATTCACCTGAATGGCCACTGATGCACAAGAACTGTGAATTTTAGGTGTTTTTTTGTTTTTTTTACAGTCATTTGCTTCCAACTGTTGCATATTTCAAGTATTATTAAAATGATAACGGACTTGTATCAGCTGCAACAAACTTCAAGTCATCTTTCAACAATCTGTTGCCTTCATTCACAAAGTGATTATGAAGTCTAAAGATAGACAGAAACCAAGCAAAATAAATCATCTGTGGAAAAAACCTTTATAAGGAAACATGTCCAATAAACTAGTGGGGAACATCCAACAAGAAAATTGGTTGAAAGGGGTATAAACTTTCTTCACTGGTTTTGATAGGGCAAACTGATTTTTTTTTTTTTTTTTAAATTATCTTACCAAACAAGAGAGAACTGCTAAGAACTCCTGCAACACAACAGATTTACTGCAGGACAGCAGTAGAAAATAAAGAGGAAGCAATATCAATACTCCCTATGACTTTTTCAGTGGTACAAAAAAAACATTTGAGGAGGACAGAAAAGAACTGCAAAGCAGGAGATATTTCTCAGTGAAACACAGAAATTCCTCAAGAATTCTGCTAAGAAAACCAATGCATCTACTTCAACAGCTGAGGCAGAATTGTAACAATTTTTCAGCTTGTCATATAAGAATTACAGAAGTCCTGTTGGCTAAACCACACTTTTAGCAATACATACCTACATTGTTTACTAAATTTTATTTTTATTATTGGGAAATATAAGTTAATGCATTATTGCTGGGATCTCATCCAAAGGAATATTACCCAGACAGGTGCTTTGAAAATAAGTTCTCTGCATTAGCTATCCTGGAAGAGAATGCTGTAACTGAAGAACAGCAAGATAGTTAGGTTTTTTTTTTTTTCATTCCTTGTTGGCAAACATGATTTATTCTGAAATAAAAGGTTGGCACAGATGCAATTTCAGAGCAGTTCCACAAGGGAACTGCTTTGGCTGGAACAGCTGTTGTGGTAAAATTTTCCTCTTGGAGCTAAGGATACCCTAAGCTAGGCTGGTTCTAAACAGCCAACAAAATAAAAAAAAAATAATTTACTGAAGTTATAAGCAGGTGTAATGAATTATTTTAAACACATTCTTTTAAACAAAATTACACTGCTAGAAAGATACAGAAGAGCTAACAAGTTAATCCCAACTTGAGAAAGCAGTGAAGCTTGTACAAGTTGTGAGGAACATCAGAATTTGCACAGCAGAGTCAAAATTCTTCAGGAATCCTGTGTTTACACTATATCTAAACACAGATACGTACCAAACAGCAAATAGGTGAGAGATTTGTTGATGTATTCTTTATTAATACATCAATTCCCAAAGTCATCCAATAACTCACTTAAGAAAAAATACCAAATGTAATTAGAAACAATGAGTACAGAACTTCTATAAGTTAGTAGAACTGTGGTATCTGAAGATGTACATTTCCTTACATATTATTGCCTATACTACTCTATTCATTATTTTTTTCAGTAAAATGAATTAAAACAAAGCCAATTTGTATTTTTAAATTTAAAAAGTTTTAAAATCAAGAGATTCCCAAAAAGGGAAAAAAGGAAGCCAGTTAACCTTCTGGCTATGATAGGAACAAATCTTCTCACAAAAGTACACAACAGCTTTCTCTCCAGATTCTCAAACACATTCGCCAGGGCTGCCTGCTGTAATACCTTTCCCCTTCCTTTTCCTGAAGACATGTTTCCTTTGCACTATTCCCTGTAGACAAGATACAAAATCCATCTGTTCTAATTAAAATACAAGTTTTCCAAGAAAAACAATTGCTAATCACAAGATGAACAGGACCCTGGCCACCATCAGACAAAACTAGTGAGAGGAGAAAAAGCCAACCACCAAAATAGTCCACTTTATTCACATCCTTCTGTACCTGTGTACCTCTCTCCAGTCTTCCAAAGTAATTGGGCACTTACAAGCAATAAAATCAGTATCTGCTTTTAAAAATGCTTAGTATTGTTTTTTATTAAAATTCTGTAGATATTAAGGGCAGAATCACAGTTATTAAATGTGTAATTTTATTTTGATTCATGCACACTGACACAGTGAAAATGTCATCCTTCCAATCCCAGAAGTGTTCAGGACCTGGCAAGTATAACTGTTCAGAAACTGACAGGGCCTATCAAAGAGAAGAAACAGCACAATGCCAAATGTTGTTGCAGCAAAATGTATATTATGTCTGGTAAATGTAAACAACTAATTAACGTCAGCCTCTCCTTGCTACTTGTCTGAAACAGACACCAGAACATTTGACAGGAGGAAGGGATGACAAAAAGGAAAATGGTTACTCTGAAGCAAAGATACAGTGAATGTCAGGTACCAAAACAAAAGAACAAAAAGAACCCAAACCAGGAAGTTTGCAAGACATTTGGGAGAAAAAACAGGCTCTCCCCAGCCTGCACAGCCAGCACTGAAGCTATGCTCTACTTACATCCCCTTTTACAAATGTAAATACAAATGTCTTTTCGTATCTGCTTGAAATCCCAGGAAAGATCCCTGGACAAAAGAGAGAAAAAGGAGTAAAACATTCCAGAGTAGAGCCTGGCATGGAGTTTTCCTGGTTGCTTGGTACAAAGTGGAGTTTCCTTCACCTAAAACCATTTTTTTTTGGTCAACACAATGTAGAATACATTTAATAAACTGAGTAAGTTGAAGCAGCTTAAATTTCTGTTCCCCTGACCTTCCATGACAGGGAAAGGTCACAGAAGCTCTGTAGAAAATCTGAAGTTTAAGATGACAATGCCAGTCTCTCTCAAAAACAATCTCCCCAGATTCTTCTCATCTCAGTAACCAGGACCATACATTAGCTTCTCATTGCTGTCAACTTCTTTACAGGCAACTTACCATCCTAACTGCTTAGCCTAGCAGAATATACAGTTATGCATATTCAAATGCTCAGGCTACCCGTTTCTCAGGTCAAGAAGCCTTTCTCCTTGGCAATAAAGTTTGGTTTAGCATTGAAATAACAATACACAAAAAAAAAAAAAAAAAAAATTGAATGTTCACCTTCAGATGAAAGCATCCAACAGAACAGTCTATGTTATAAATTATAGACCACACCTTGCTATTTCAAGTCCCAAAATAGCATTAACTGAACTGAGCAAAAGTACTATATAAATACACACCTGAAAGGTCATTTAAAAATCTCATTGTGAATTTCATTAGTTGCCAGTTCAATTTCACCACCATGTCTCTACCAGAATCAACACTATCAAGTGCAAATAAAGCCCACAACTTATTTTTATAATGTGAGCATTGGAAGAACTTTGTTATGAAACTGACACTCAAGTTCGTATATAACTAGGTTGATGACTTCCAAAAATCTTTACGAGTACAGATCACAAAGCATTTGTATAAAACATATCAGAAGGTTGAGTATTAGAGTATTATTGGACGAATACCCTATACATGGTATTTCCAGCCTGGATACTTTTTTGTACTTCAGTAATATAGTACT